>JBBPFJ010000032.1:0-266465 GCA_037975025.1 Excoecaria agallocha | reverse complement strand
ATATACCTTGATCATAAAGAGGACCACCTTAACAACAAAAAGTAAAAAGTGGAGTATTTTTGCTTGAGCTTAGTAGGCCTGGCGATAGACTGGTATCATGGACTAAATAGGCAGACCAAATAAAATTAAGACTTATTAACTGAAGAGTTCCTTAGACAGTATGACTACAGTACAAGGATAGAGGTCACTCTAAAAGACTTTAAATTGCTTTGACAAAAGCATGTCGAGTCCTTTCATGAGTACCTCATTAGGTGGAGGAATCGAGTAATGGAGATGAAGATATAACTTGATATAGCTTACTAGATTAGGATTTTTATTCAAAATGTAAATCTTTACTTGAAGGATGGACTAAAGATGAAAGGACTAAAGGATTAAGAGTCCCTAAAGGACATAGCTATAGATTTTGAGGGCGAGTACCTAGCTAAGAGGTCCAGTAATAAAGGTGCAAGGAGAAACTTCAACAATAATAAGGCAGTTGGAGTAGTAGTGGAGTGAGCAGAAGTAGTAAGATGACTGAAGTGTCTATTATAGATGCCAATTAGAGGTACTACTCTAACTTAGGTAAATCATTGTCTTAGATGTTAGACCGGCTGACCAAAGAAGGGAAGTCGTAGCCGCTTTCATCAAGGCCTGCCAGAAGTAAGGGGATGCCTAACTACAAAGAAGATCAATACTGTGCCTACCACCAGCACACAGGACATCTCACTGATTATTGTCGTTCCTTGAGGAACAAGATTCAGATCTGATAGACAACAAATAGATTTCAAATCCTGAGAAGAAAGAAAAGAAGAAGAAATGAGGGTACAATGTTGTACCACCTCCTGTGTTTATGATTGGGTCCAATCTACTAAAGTGGTACGTGATGAAGGACCTATTTAGGAATAAGTATGTGGCCATTACTTATTCTACCCCTAAAGTAACAAAGCCAAGTGAAGAAAATCGACTAATTTCTACGATAGATTATTGATATTCACCCATAGAGAGTTAAAATGAAGGGGAAATGGTGTCCATTGATATCTGGAGTTCAGCCAGTGAGAGTGAAAAAGAGGGTAAGGGAAGAGAAAAAGGTAAAGGTTGTCACCAGAAGTGGAAGGATGGTGCCTAAAGTTGAAATGCAGCTAGCCCTTGTTGTAGTGCCTATAGAGAAAAAGGTTAAGTAGAACTAGATTATAAAGAAGCTAAAGAATACCTAAGCCCAAATTTCCATTTGGGATTTACTGAGATAATCTCAATCGTATAGGCAAAATTTAGTGGAAGCCATGTGCGAGTCTACTGTTGCTACTACCATTTTTCCATATAAACTATTAGATTTAGTTAGGAACAAGGGAAAATGTTGTGTACTCAAATGCTAATCTGCCCGCTGAAGGTAGAACCACAATTGTCCTCTCTACATTAAAGCTTCGGTGAAAAGTAAGCACATAACTTGTATGATGGTAGATGATGGGTCCTCTATTAATGTGCATCATTTGATTGCAATTCCTACTTTTGGGTTGAATGAGAGCATGCTCAATAAGTCAGATTTAACTATTTCTGCCTATAACAACTCGAAAAGGCGAGCTATTTGGACCTTCAAAGCTATAGTGAAGACAGGGCTAGTTGAAACTGAAGCTGAATTTATAATGTTGCCTATTCCTACCAATTTTTCTATGTTACTTGAAAGGCCATAGTTCCACAAGTTAAGGGGAGTTCCCTCTACACTATATCAAAGGATCAAGATACCTCATGATGGTTAGGTAGTCACCATCAAAGTTGTAAGAAATAATTAGGTATCTATGCTAGAAATAGCTAAGTAGCCATTCAGTGGGTTTCATGTGTCTATGATTAGTGATAAGGAGAACGAAAATAGTTTTGTTGATAGCTTATAAGTAATCAATATGCTGAAGAAGATGCATTTCTTGCTTGAAGCTGGTTTAGGCAAGAATTCTCAGGGACCTCAAGATGCTGTTACTACCAAAGGATAGAAAGACAAGAAAGGGTTAGGCTATAATGGTTCAAGTTAGAAGGATAAAGAAAAAAACTAGCAAATGAAATCCCTCACATTTCCAAGAGCTTTATACTAGACTCAAGGATTTGCCTTTATTATGGAGAGAATGAGCCTCAGTTAGTGGGAGACAAGGTGGTGCCTGGTTTTGAACTTTTTAATGATGTTTTTGATTGGGAGTAAGGAATTATGAAACCAATAAATGGTTTTTAGGATGCTGAGATTTTTCTGCATCACTCAGCATAGGATAAAAAAGTGCCCGAGGAGATTGTGACTGAGAAATTACTTATTGTTTAGAAGAAGGGGAAAGAGAAGATGGAAGCTGCAGCTCTACCAGAACCAAACTTAAAAGCTAGAGAGGCATATGCTGCTGCAAAGACTAAAGAAGACGATATTTTTATTGACATTGTTTATGTTCTGGAACATTTTAATGAGAACAATGATTTTTCTTTTGATTATATTAAGAATATGAATAATTTTTCTTACTTGTGTGATATTTTTTCTGATTTTAATATACATAATTATGATAATGACTTATTTATATTTGACGTCAATTTGACTAATACATGATCATTTAATCTCGAAATAAAAGAAAATCCTAAAGAATCTTATTAGCATTAGACATAACTCCTAAAGAGATGGAAAAATTTGAGAGAATATTGAAAAAATACGAAAGAGTCTTTGCCTAGACCTCTGAGTACATATTAGGAATTGATCGAGAGATAGTTGAACATGCCATTCCTATCTATCCTGGGTACAAACTAGTTAAACAAAAACTTAGGAGACTTAGGTTGGAGTGGGCTGAGAAGTTCAAAGAATAAGTGAAAAAGTAGATAGAGGCTAAGTTCTTAGTAGAGGTCTAATAATCGACATGGTTAGCAAATGTAGTCCCCATAGCCAAGAAGGATGGAAGAGTGAGGGTCGGTGTGGACTATAGGGATTTGAACAAAGCTTGCCTTAAGGACAATTTTCCCTTGCCTCATATAGATGTCTTGGTGGATAGTACAGTTGCTTGTGCCATATATAGCTTCGTGGATGGGTATGCTGGGTACAATCAGATTCTGATCAAGATTATAGACAGGATCAAGATAGCTTTTATAATCAAATAAGGTACTTATGCCTATCGGGTCATCCCTTTTGGACTTAAGAATGTAGGTTCCACCTACTAGAGGATGGCAACTAGGATTCTAGATGACTTGATCCATAAGAAGGTGGAAGTGTATGTAGATGACATTATGATTTGAGACTTTAGAAAAGTTCTTTCAAAGGATCGATAAGTATAATCTTCGCCTTAACTCAAAAAAGTACATATTTGAAGTTACCTCAAGAAAGCTTTTGGGGCACATAGTGAACCCAAGAGGAATAGAGATAGATCCCAATAAGTCAAGGCCATAAGGGAAATGCCTGTACCTCAAAAGGAGAAAGAGGTTAAAGGATTTCTAGGTAGGCTTCAGTACATAAGTAGGTTTATAACCAAGTTGACCTTAATTTGCAAACCAATTTTCAAACTACATAGAAAAGATCAGCCTATGGTTTGGAATAAAGATTGTCAGAAAGCATTCAACACCATTAAAGAATATCTTTTGCATCCACTAATGCTGAGACTACTACAGGCAGGTAAGTCTCTAATTTTGTACTTAGCCATATAAGATAGCTAAGTAGGGGCCATGAACTCACAAGAGAATGACTTTGGGATTAAATATGTAATGTTCTACCTTAGCAAGAAATTCCTCCCATATGAGGCTATATATGTACAAGTAGAGAAAATTTGTTAGGCAATCATATGAGCTTCGAAGAAGCTAAGGCATTACTTTCATTCTTATAGGGTCCATGTAGTAGCTAAGCAAAACCCTCTCAGATATCTATAATAAGCTATAGGAAAGATAGGTAGGTGATTAATCCTCTTACAGGAGTTTGACATTGAGTACATCACTAGGAAAACCATTAAAGGGAGAGTTATAGCTAAATTCCTAGCTGATCAACTGTTAGAATGAGAATAGGTAACCTATAAGTTTCTGAATGAGGATATAGCAGCCATAACAGTGCAAGGTTGGCAAATGTATTTTAATGGTGTTGGAGTATAAGTGATCCTAGTGACCTTAAAGGGTGAGAAGCTGCCTTTAGCTAAGAATTTGAGGTATAAAGCCACAAATAACAAAGTCGAGTTTGAAGCTTGCGTCTTTAGGTTAAAGGCTTTAATAGCTATTGGGGCAAAGTCTATAGAAGCATTCGGAGACTTATCTTTGGTAGTTTATCAGGTGAAAAGTGAATGGTTCTTAAAGGAAAAGCAGTTGTAGCCCTACATTAGGTCTCTAAAAGCTTTGAGCGGTCAATTTGAGGTGTGCACCTTTAGGTATGTGTCTAGAGATGAGAACCAGTTGGCTGATGGCTTAGCCACTCTAGTATCAATGTGAGATAATCGAAAAGGGTTAAGTATGAAGCTAGTGTTGATCTCAAGTTTTGACAAACCATACTTTGAATCTGAGCAAGTGATGAATATTAAAGTGGATGATAGGAAGCTTTGGTACTATGACATTCGAAGCTACTTAGAGAAAACATTGTTCCCAAAAGAAGCTATAAAAAAGGACCAGAGAATGATTTGTAAGTTGTCAACTCAATTCATTAGTATGGGCAAAGTACTATATAAGAGATAGCCTGATGATATTTAGTTGAGGTGCTTGAATGAGAAAGAGGCTAAGAAGGTCATAGAGGAAGTACATGCAAGAGTGTGTGGCACTCATATTAATGAGTTAGACTTAGTGAAGAAAATCATGCACCTAAGGTTCTTTTGGCTTACAATGGACACATAATTCTCTAAGTATGTGAAGAAATGTTAGTTGTGCCAACAATATACAGATCTAAGACATTTGCCAGTTTTTGAGCTATGCAACCTTACATTGCCTTGGCAATTCACTATATGAGACATAGACATCATGGGTATGATTCATTGACTGGTATCAAATAGAAATAGATTTATTATAGTTTCCATTAACTACTTCACGAAGTGGGTAGAAGTAGAGTCCTTTAAAAAGGTAGATGCTAGGGATATGGCAAATTTATTGAGAAAAATCTAATATGTAGGTATGGTTACCCAACCACATAGTGTCAGATAATGGGTTGTAGTTGCTAACAAGAATGTCAAAAGGATCCTGGCTAAAATGGTTTAAACCTATAAGGATTAGGCTGAGAAATTGCCTTTTGTATTGTGGGGTTATAGGACTATAGCTAGAACCTCAACAGGAGCCTCTCCAGTTTCACTAGTTTATAGGATAGAGGTTGTGCTGCTAGTAGAGATTGAGCATCAGTCCTTGAGGGTAGTTTTGGAAGCTAAATTGCCAAAGTGGGCCAGATAGAGGTTACTTCAGCTAAACCTATTAGATGGGAATGGGATGCGGGCTTACTATCACAATCAAATCTATTAGAAGAGGTTAGCTCATTCATTTAGTAAGAAGGTTATGGAACATCCTTTGAAAAAGGGGGAGCTATTATTCAACTAAATGAGACCAAGAATTCCAGATATTCGAGGCAAGTTTAAACCTACTTAGGAATGACCTTTTGTGCTAAAAAAGTTATTATCTAAAGAAGCTGCTATTTTGATTGAGAATGATGGCAATGAGTTCAGAGAGTCGGTTAACATCGATAGGCTAAAGAGGTTTTGTGGTTAAATACTAAAAAGAGAAAAAGAAGAGAATAAAACCCCACGGGTCAAAAACCAAAAAAAGGTGGCCTTGGTAAAATTGGATGCCCCATTAGGGTGAAAATCAAAAAGAAGGCATCTTGAAAAAAATTAGGGGCTGAGAGATATTAATCAATTAAAAAAACCCGAGAGGGCTGATTAATGACAAGAGTTCGGGTGCTTTGAGATTTCATTTTGAGATTAGATGACTTATGGTTCAAATTAATTTTTAATAATGATCATGTATAATGAAATCAGATAGAAAATCTACATTTGTATCTAAAACATTATTAATATATTCAAAAGTAGTTTCTTTCTTTTCATATGTTCAAGCTTTGAAGTTCTAATGCAAACAAAAACATAGTCTTTAATTATACCTAATATAAGGTCTATGATCCACTACTCTCTTCCTCTAGATGCCTAAGCTGATGTGTCCTATTATCAACTACTAGACTTATGACCTACTACTTGTATATAGTAGAGGTGGTCTGTAGAGGTGGTCAAGTCATAAACACTAAACTCGAGTATAACAATCTTTATAGGAAGTTGATCTCAGATCAGCTGGTGGTAACTTGACAGAAAGGCAGTAGAAAGAATGCTTTCATAGAAGGACAATGGAAACCTGATGATGTCCTAATGCTCCCCATATTGGTGAGCACAACGAGCAGTAATGTAGAAAGCTAATGTATTTATGCGCTATGATTCAGTGATTTACATGTTTAAATTGAGTGATATAAATACCAGTTAATATGCATGATAATAGCATGGCTTGAATATGATTTCCTCCATTGTTGTATATTTTCATGCTTTATTTTTGTTTTGTTATTTTGGATTTTAATGAGATTATATGAAGTTGATGCATGATTTATAGTTATAATCTTAGTTTGGCATGTTTTTGGCCTTAATATTTAAGTGTTTATTATTTGGTTGCAATTTTGTGTGTTTTTGAGGGAGTTTACATCTTCAAATTTTATTCTTTGAGTGATAGACGAAAAGAAGCTCTCACGGACTGCCTTCTATCAACACGACAAATAGGATGTCATGGGAGTTCCTTCTTGTCACATCCCTCCTTCAGCTATGGCCATCCGTCACTCATCTAAGGGCATTCGTGGCTAATCTTTAAGCCTATTTTTACGTGTTTTATGTATGTTTTGTTATACATATTATTTCTTTGGTCCCTAAAATGATAATTTGTTATTCTATATATATTTTGATTTTGTATGTGTGTTTAATTGAGTGAAATCTTTCTTTTTTTATTTGGATTTTCCTCACAATGCTAATTTATTGGTTTTTTTTATGGTTTTATATGAGTATTTGATCTCACATGCTTTTAGGAGACCTTATGAGGAATTATCCATTAGGAGTCATGCCCTCCTGTTGGTGGATGATGTCACCTATCCTTTCAATTATTTCATACATTTATTTCATTTATTTATTATTTGGTTTATTTAACTTATTTAATATTTTGATGTATTTTTAGATGTATTTTATTTTGGGGATGTAATAGCTAGTAAAAAACGCTTATTTTTTAGTGCATGTTTAAAAGGAAGAGTCACCTAAAATGATTTTTATTAATGAATTTGGATTTTTTACTCAGAACTTGGACCAATATCTAATTTTTCATCTAGAAAACAAACAAAGAACAAAAGAAAGTTTTTGTAAAGATGCATGGGGGAACCAATGTTCCCCAATCCAAATGAATACCCTGATTTATGTATAATACTTATTTTTGCTTCTCTCTTTGGATGATTTGCTCATGTAATAACTTAAGTAGGACTTTATTTTATTTATTATTTTCTTTACTTACTTGGGATGTTTATTTAATTTTATCACTCTGCATCATGTGAGAGAGGATAGGGGATTAATATTTAAAACTCAATTATAAAAAAACATATAACCAAGGTGCCTAATAAGAGTAATGTCCCAAACATTAATCTCTATTTGGGCATCAAAAGGTCGAAAATCATTTTCCAACATTTCGTTGGGTGGTGACTCCATGACACCTGCCTCTTTTAAGCCCATTAGTAAATGCCTTCATGGGTTAACAGCCAATAATAATTTGGGCTTAATCCCTTTTTATTGAAAAAGTAGCTAATTTATGAGTTACAATGAGCCTCTTTCGATCTTGAACCCCAAAAGCAAGCCTCAAAGAGAGAACCCGAAATTGAGTATGGCTTCAGGGTGGGTCACAACCCCACTAGGGACTAAAGAGACTTTGCTCCTAAAAGAATCTTGGTTAAATTCTTTATAACTGGGTTTTTATTATTAGTCATATCTCTTTTTACAGTTACAATTCTTGCATACATCTTAGAGCCTCAGAATTAAGTTAGGCATCCCTTTTTAGCCCTGGTGCTATCCTGAAGCAAGCCTTACGTTCATTCAATGTAGGGAGGTGTCAAGGAGACCCACCAATCCAAGTCTAGTACCAATTGATATATAAAATGTTGACCTATTACTCGTTATGCTTGTGATGAATTAGACCTAATGGCAGGGACCATGCTTGGGTAACCCTAAAGCTTCATCACCCTTAACTCAAACCCATATAATGACAATAAATTTCTCCTAGGTTGTATAACCATAATAACTTTTGTCGACTATGTGAACCTTTATGTATTGGCCAAATTTAAAAAAATTAGGAGGGTACCGGTTAAAGGCTACCATGCCTTGGCAGGCTCAACTTGATTTGTATTAGTCAAAATATATAATGGTCAAAACCCATATGCTTGCACTTTCAATTAGAGAGGTTATGCTATTGATTTTTTGCTATGCACCGTGTGTGTCCATTGGATACCCTGTTGACTTATGGGCTAAGCCCACCTAGGAAAGAGACTGCACGACCTCTTATATATGAGTAATAAGGTTGGAAGGTTGTTTTTGTGCTTGAGTGTGATTGTTATTGACATCTAACGAAAGCATTCGTACATCATGTATATATCATGCTTATACATCATTTATAATACATCACTCTTAACATTTGATTCCTGTAGCCATTATAGATTCATCTGGGTGGTCCAAAGGGTTAGATGGTCGCCTTATTCGTAAACCAACGTTCGAGTTGCCTATCGCAAGCTTGAGTTTAGAATTAGGTTCAGAGGTCAGTTTAGAGTTAAGTGCAAACAGTCAAGAAACAAGCTTAGATATGAAAGATGAATAATTAAATTAGACCAAGAGAGTTGCTAATAAGACTGAGAGGTTTCCATCTTTAAGAGAAAGGTTAGCCACATATATTGTTAGGGCCTCAATGACAAAGGATGAGTTAGATAGGAGGTTGGATAAGTGCTTCCAAGAATTTGAGGAGAGAATGCTGGCTATAGTTGGTGGATTGGTGGCCTTTACAACACCAAATTGTAGAGTTTAGCCTATAAGACCTGCTCACGAAATAGTAGAGCTAGCCCACATGGAGGACACTGTAGCAGTAGATGTTACTATACATTGACATCCACCAAAGAGGGAAAGGAGACATGATCCTGAAAATGACTACATCGAAAAGGAAGATGAAGATTATGTTCCTTCTGTGATGAATATGAAAAGTAGAGGTCCTAATGCTAAGGATCTAGCCTTCAAAAAGATAAAAGAGAAGGTTGAGGCTATGTCTAGGCTATTATCTGCTGGTAAGGGAATGAATTATGAGGATAAGGACTTGGATGGAGATGAGCCATTGCCCCAGAGGTTCAAAATGCCTGACTTGCCAAGGTTTAATGGTATTTCAGATCCTTAAGCGTATGTTAAGCAATATACACTGATTATAAAAGGGACCGCCTTAATAAAAAAGCAGAAGGTGGAGTATTTTTTTTTTTGAGTTTAACATGGCCTATAATTGATTGGTAT
Organism: Excoecaria agallocha; assembly: GCA_037975025.1. Taxonomy (NCBI): domain Eukaryota; kingdom Viridiplantae; phylum Streptophyta; class Magnoliopsida; order Malpighiales; family Euphorbiaceae; genus Excoecaria; species Excoecaria agallocha. The sequence goes on along the minus strand of JBBPFJ010000032.1, from coordinate 256,980 downwards.
CATAGGTTGGATAAGCGCACGAAAGAGGATTGAGACTTCTTAATTGAAGAGTTCCTTAAGCAGTACGACTGCAGTACTAGAATAGAGGTTACTCTGAAAGACCTCGAGCTACTGCAACAAAAACATGATGATTCCTTTCATGAGTACCTCACTAGGTAGAGGAATAGGGTAATAGAGATAAAGAGGAAGCCTGACACTGCTAACCAAATCAGGATTTTTATCCAAAATGGAAACCTATACTTGAGAGATGGTTTGAAAATGAAACGTCTAAAAGACTAGGAGTCATTAAAAGACATAGCCATAGAAGTTGAGGGAGAGTACCTAGCCAGAAGGGTGAATAATGAGGGTGTCAGGAGGAACTTTGGTAATAACAAGACAGTTAGAAACAGTAATAGGTTGAACGAAACTGGAAAAACTGCAGAAGTATCCACTACACAGGCTAGTAAGAGGCATTATTCCAACTTGGATAAGTCATCGTCTTGGGTGCTAGATCACTTGAGTAAGGAAGGAAAACTTCAGCCACTACCATCAAGGCTCGTAAAGAGTCAAAGGTTAGCTCATTAGTACTGTGCATTCCATCAACATACTAGGCATTTAACTTGCTATTGTCGCACCTTGAGAAACAAAATTCAAGATCTGATAGACAACAAACGGATTTGAAATCATTAGAAGAAAGATAAGAAGAAGAAAGAAGGTTATAATGTCATGCCCCCTTCAGTGTTTATGATCGGGTCTAGCTTGCCTAAATTGTATGTCATGAGAGACCTGTATGGAAATGTGTATGTGGCCATCACTCGTTCCACCCCCAAAGTAAAAAAGCCAAATGAAGAAAATCGGCCAGTTTCAATGATTGATTGCTGGGATACCCCCAAAGAGAGCAAAGATGAAAAGACTTTAGTGCCCATTGATATATGGAGTTCATCTAGTGAAAATCAAGAAGAAGTGAGGGAAGAAGAGAAGTTAATGGTAGCCACTAAGAGTGGAAGGGTGGCCTTAGAGATTGAGAAGCAGTCGTCTCCTATTGTAGTGTCGATAGAGAAGGAAGTAAAGGGTGATAAGATAATTAAACAGTTGAAAAAGATGCAAGCATGGATTTTTATTTGGGACTTGTTAAGACAATATCCCTCACACAAGTAGAAATTAGTTAAAGACTTGAGTTGATCTATTGTTGCCATCACTATTTCACCTTTTGAGCTATTAGATTTTGTCAAAAGAGGGACAAGAGAAAATGTTGTGTACTCTAATGCCGATTTACCTGATGAAGGAAGAAATCACAATCACCCTCTCTATATCAAGGCTCAGGTGAATGGCAAACACACAACCTGTGTAATGGTAGATGATAGTTCTTCAATTAATGTCTGTCCCTTAGTGGCAATCTCTACTTTTGGGTTAAATGAGAATATGTTGAGTAATTCTAACTTGACCATTTCTACTTATGATAATTCTAAAAGGTAAGCTACTGGAACATTTAGTGCTTGAGTGAAGATGAGGCCCATTGAGATCGAGACTAAACTCGTGGTGTTGCTAATTCCTGCCAACTTCTCCATGTTGCTAGGAAGGCCATGGTTTTATAAGTTGGGTAGGGGCATTTCCTCATTATACCAGATGATCAAGATCCCCTACGATGGGTCAAGTGGTAACTATTAAAGCTGCAAAGGAGAACCAGGTATCTGTGCTTGAGATAGTAAGACAGCCTTTCAATGGGTTCCATGTGTCAATTATTAGTGATGAATAAGGTGAGATAGTTTTGCTGATAGCCTACAAGTGATCAATATAACTAAAAAAGATGAACTTTCGGCCAAGTGCTGGTTTAGGCAAGAACTCCTAAGGGCCTCAGACTGTTATAGTTGCCAAAAGTCAAAAGAATAAAAGGGGTTAGGTTTTACTAGTCTTAATCAAAAAGACAAGAAGAAAGAGGCAACGAAAGAAATTCCACATATCTCTCAGAGCTTCTTGCTAGCTTCAGGTATCTACCTTTACTGTGGAGAGAATGAACCTCAGTAGCTAGAGGATAAGGTAGTGCCAAGTTTTGAGCTATTTAATGATGTGTTCAACTAGAATTAAGGGATTATCAAGCCAGTTGACAGCTTTTGGGATGAAGATATTCTCTTGCACCATTTAGTTTTGGTTAAAGAAGTGTTTGAGGAGGTCATGACAGAGAAGCTGCTTGCTGCTCAACTGAAAGGGAAAGGAAAGATAGAGGTTAGGTGACTTAGAGCCTGGAGAGACATTTGATGCCACTAAGATAAAAAGGGATACTTTCATTGATATTATTTATGTTCCTAAACTTTTCAATGAGAACAATGATTGCTCTTTTGATTATATTAACAAGATAAACAATTTTGCTTACTTGTGTGATGTTTCTTCTGATTTCAATATGCATAATCATGATCATAAATAATTTATATTTAACATTAACTCAACAAGCACATGTTCATTTAATCTCAGTATGAAAGAAAACCCAAGAGAAATTTTATTGGCATCGGATATAACTATCGAAGATAGAGAAAAATTTGGGAGAATATTGAAAAAATACAAAAAATTCTTTGTCTGGACCTATGAAGACATATCGAGGAAAGATTGGGAGATAGTTGAATATGCCATCCAAAATATTCAGGGTTTGAGAGGGTTAAAGATAAGATTAGGAAAAAAATAGAGGCTAAGTTCTTTGTGAAAGTTCAGTACCCTACATGGTTGGCGAATATAGTTCCTATGGCGAAAAGGAATAGAAGAGTCAAGGTTTGTGTGGATTATAGTGATTTGAACAAAACTTGTCCTAAGGATGATTTCCTTTTGCCTCACATAGACATTCTGGTTAATAGTGCAGCCGCCTGTGCCATGTATAACTTTGTGAATAGGTATGCTAGGTATAATCAGATTCTGAACAAGATAGTAGACTGAATTAAAATGGCCTTCATAATCGAATATGGTACATATGCCTATCGAGTCATACCTTTTGGGCTTAAAAATGTAGGTGTCACTTACTAAAGGATGGCTACTAAGATACTAGATGACTTGATTCACAAGGAAGTAGAGGTATATGTGGATGACATGATGATCAAGTCGGTTACCCAAGAAGGTTACTTTGAAGTATTGGAGAAGTTCTTTCAAAGGATCGACAAGTATAGCCTTCACCTCAACCTGAAGAAGTACATCTTTGTGGTCATTTTAGATAAGCTTTTAGGGCATATAGTGAGCCAGAAAGTTATAGAGATATATCTTGATAAAGTAAGAGGCATCAGAGAGATGCTAGTACCTAGAAGGAAAAGGAGGTTAGAGGGTTCTTAAGAAGAATTCAATACATAAGCAGGTTTATAGCCAAATTGACTTTGATTTGTGGGTCCACATTTAAGCTACTTAAGAAGGATTAGTCAGTGGTCTGGAATGAGAATTATCAATAGGCATTCGATACCATCAGGTAATACCTGCTGCACCCACCAGTACTAAGGCTACCTCAGGCCGGTAAGCCTTTAATTTTGTATCTAGCCATAGAGGATAATTCAGTGGGGTCAATGATGGCTGAAGAAGATGGCCTTAGGATTGAATATATAGTGTACTACCTCAACAAGAACTTTCTCCCTTATGAAGTGAATTATATAAAAGTTAAAAAGATTTATCTAGCGATCATTTGGGCATTAAAGAAACTAAGACACTACTTATATTCTTATAGGACATAAGCCATGGCTAAATAGAATCCTTTTAAGTACCTATAAAAAGCACCCTTACTTTTAGCAAAGATAGAAAGGTGGCTAATCCTTCTACAAGAGTTCGATATAGAGTACATCATTAGTAAAACCATTAAAAGGAGAGTAGTAGCAGAGTTCCTGGCTGATTAGCCATTAGAAGGTGAAGAGATGGCTTATGAGTTCCCTAATGAGAACATTATGGTCATAACAGTCTAGGGTTGGTAGATGTATTTTGACAGGACAATGAATAACAAGGGAGCTAGAGTAGGAGTAATCTTGGTCACCCTGAAAGGAGAGAAAATGCCACCAGCTAAGAAGTTGAGGTATAAGGCTATAAATAACGAAGCTGAATATAAAGCTTAGATCTTCGGGTTAGAAGAATTGTTAGCCATTGGGGGTAAAATCTACAAAAGATTTAGAGATTCATCTTTAGTAGTCTATTAGGTGACGGGCCAATGGTCAATAAAGGAGAAATGATTATTGCCCTATCTCAAGTGTCTGAAAGCTTTGAGCAACCAATTTAAACTCTGTACTTTTGGATATGTGTCTAGAGAAGAAAACCAACTAGTAGATGCCTTAGCCACCTTGGTATCAATATGGGATAATTTGAAAGGGGTAAGTATGAACCTTGAATCTGATAAGCCATGTTTTGAAGATGAACAGATTGTGGATATCGAGGTGGATGATGGGAAACCTTGGTACTACGACATTCAAAACTACTTAAAAAGGTCAGTATTTCTTGAAAAAGACCAAATGATGATTTGTAAACTATCAACTTAGTTCTTTACTGTAGTAGGAATGCTTTACAAAAGACAGCCTGATGGAATCCAGCTAATATGCCTGGATTAAAAAGAGACAAAAGTGTCATAGAAGAAGTAAATGTGAGAGTGTGTGGAGCCCACATGAATGATTTAGTTCTAGCAATGAAGATTATGCATCAAGAATTCTTTTGGCTCACAATGGATACTGACTACTCTAAGTATGTCGGAGAATGTCAACTATGCCATTAGTGTGCAAACCTAAGGCATTTACCTATTTTTAGGTTATGCAACCTTAAATCACTATGGCCATTTACCGTATGGGGTATAAACATCATGGATATGATTCGTCCACCTGCTTTGAATGGATATAGATTCATTATAGTAGCTATTGATTACTTTACCAAGTGGGTAAAAGTAAAATCTTTTAAGAAAGTAGACGAAAAGGACATGGCCAAGTTCATTAAGAGGAATTTGATATCATCACATAGTGTCGAATAATGAGTTACAATTCTTTGGTGAAATCTAATAGATGCTCATCAAGTATGGAGTCCAACATCATAAGTCTTCTCCTTATCGACCTTAGGCGAATGGAGCAGTCGAGGCAGCTAATAAGAATGTCAAAAGAATTTTGGCTAAGATGGTTTAAACCTATAAAGACTGGGTTTATAAACTACCCTTTGTATTATGGGGCTATAGGACCATAACTAGGACTTAAACAAGGGCCACTCCATTTTCCTTGGTTTATGGGATAGAAGCAGTGCTGCTAGTAGAAATCGAGCATCAATCTTTGAGGGTAGTTTTAGAAGCTAATTTTTTAGAAACAGAATGGGGTCGACAGAGATTGTTGTAGCTAACCTACTATATGAGGATAAGATACGAGCATACTATCACAATCAAATTTATCAGAAAAGGCTAGCTCGTTCATTTAGGAAGAAGGTTAGAAAGCACCCTTTGAAAGAGGGAGATCTAGTATTCAAATAGATGAGGCCTAAAATTCTAGATATCCAAGGCATTTCGGCCTACATGAGAAGGACCTTCCATGCTTAAGAAATTGTTATCCAAGGGAGCTATCATTTTATTAGATAGTGATGGCAATAAATTTAGAGACCTAGTTAACATACACATATTAAAAAGGTTTTACGATTGAGACTAAAAAGAGGAAAAGAAGAGAATAAATGCCCCATGGGTCAAAAATAAAAAATTGCATCCTTGCTAAAATTGGGCACCTCGCCAGGGTAAAAATCGAAAAAAGCATCCTGGGCAAAAATTAGAGGTTAAGAGAAAATAATCAATCAAGAAAACTCAAGGGGCTAATTGTTGACAGGAGTTATAATGCTTTTAAAGTTTCACTTTGAGAATAAATACTATGTGTCATTGTGGTAATATCAAATGTTGATCATGTGTACTAAAATCAAAAAGAAATATCATACATGTATTCATAACATCATTATTATACCCAAAAGTAGTATGTCTTTTTCATATGTTCAAATGTAAAAAAGTTATATAAAAGCAAAAACATAGTCCATGATAGTATCTGATCTAGTTTATCTGTATTACATCTCTCTCTCCATCCAGGTGCCTAAGATGAGATAACCTACTATTGACTATCGAACTAGTGACCCATTGCTTGTATGAAGCAGAGGTGGTGAAGTCACAAGCCCCAATCTCAAGAATGATATTCCTCATAGGGAGCCAAGTCCAAATCCTCCGATGGTACTCTGATAAGAAGGGAATAACAAGAATGCCACCTCAAAAGCTAAGGGACACCTAACAATGTCCTGTTGATCCCCAAACTGGTGAGCATAGCGGACAGTGATGTAAAAGGTAGCACGATGCAATCTAAACAGAGGAACATATATAGATGCTTCATCCTAAACTATAAAAGTGATTGGTAGCCAGGTGACCTAAGTATGATATCATCATTTATCAAATGATCTAGCCAATTGACTCCGTCTTGAATCGATAAAAACTCATGCCATAGGTATTTGAGGATAACATATCTCATGGGGTAAGTACTTGTAGCTCTGACTCGAGGAGGAGGCTCCGATAACAACTTTAACTTCTCACGAAGCCATATCTAAAAAAAAAGTCTTTGGGGTGAGTTGGATTTATATCAAGCAAAAATAAGGCAAAGAAATAAGTGAAAATCTAAAAAGATGTATTTTCCAATAAGAAAAGTGAGTGCAAAAACCCACAAGGGGCGTACTACCTTCAAAATAGGGACATACCTAGAGAAGCATAGGGCTACCTGTGAGATAGGAATAAGGATCATAATGAACAACATCCAATCCAATGATGGTCTCCATTAAAATTAGAAAAAAGGGATTGCGCCCCTTACGCACGTCATCCATGATGCTGAATAATGTATAGTCTCCAATCATCAAGTCATTAGGGCGCATCAGCAGCGATCGAGCAAAGTAGTAGAGTGAAATGACACTAGACTAAAAAGTGGGCATGTCATCAAAATCATCTAAAACATCTATCAGAGGCTTAAAAGAAAAGATCCTCCCTTATGGTACTAAACCCCTGGCCTTAGAAGGAAGGATACCTAAGGCACGGGCCACATCCCTAGGATAACTGGGAATGATAGAAGGTGGACGTGGTCGAGTACCGGGGGCAAACCTAGCGCCAACTATCTCAGCAAAGTTTTTTGGTAAAGGGCATAATTCTTAGAGTGTGAACCTAAACACATGGAACCACAAGTCTTAATACTGGGCAGTAGCAAATATTAAGTTTCTATCAAATGATATCCTACTCAAAAATCTCAGGTTGGAATATGGAGCCAAAAGAGGGTCCTTCCAAGTTCTTAGGTCATCCAACAACCAATGTAATTTTGCAAGTGTAGAGGTCATGGTAGCAAGAATTTTCAAATAGTCTAAATACAAGAATGATAGAGAAAAATAAATAACTAAAAGGAAAAATGACCAAAAGGAAAAGAAAAAGAGAAAGAGAAGAAAGAGAAATACCTGGCAAAAGCTTCCTTGGGAAAGGCAGAGGTCAAAGGCAGAAAGACCAAGAAAAGTTGGCACTATTTATTGAAAAGGGATGACAAAAGAGAGTCCCTCGAGAAGCAAGCCACGTCTATCCCGTTTATTGCCTCTAGACAACCAAAATACATTCTTTTTGTATGTTTAATGCATTGCATATACATATTGTTGCATTTTCTTTTGTTTTCATTTTTGTAGAGAATCCAAAAGTTCTGTGGCCAAGGTAAATAATTTAGAAAGATTTTGGACATAAAAAATTTGAAAGTTCAAAAAGCGCGATAAATTTCAAGGAGTATTTGGATTTTTAGTAAATATATACATGAGTTAAATAAGTAATACATGTCTGTACATATATACAATAAAATAATGTCAAATACGTATAACAAGGAAAAAAATGATGTGTTTTATGGTAAATAATGTAAATAAGAAATGAAAAATGAAGAAATAAAATAAAAATGAAATAGAATAGTTAAAAAAGGTCAAAAAGGAGTGACGAACAGGAAGTACTATACGATCATCCCTCGCTAGCAAGGGACGAGCTACCTTTCTGTCGCTTGAAAATTTGAAAATTAAAAGCCATTTTCTTCTTCTTCTAAGAGACTATCCACCTTAACCTTTTATTGCAATGACTTGATTTCTTAAGAACACAAGTGATTATGAAAAACTAGACGAATAAAACCTGATACCTTGAATCAAGAATATCTTTCTTAAATATTAAATTCCCTCTTAAGAACAATTTAACATTCAACAAAAAGATCTAGTTTAACTTCCTACACTTTCATTAAACTCTTTTCCAAGCAAATTCAATTTATAGTATATTCTCAGTTCCTCCTCTCTTAATATTAATCAATATTATCAAGACATAATTATCTCAAAATAGAAAACAATCATCATTGACTCAAAAGATTAATCCAAGAACATACAAACCCCTAATTATGCATAAATCAACTTTTAGTTATTTAGACCAATAAACCAACAATTAATTCAACCAAAATCAAAGATGCGAATATGCTTAAAACCGAGAAATAATCAACTTGAGTTTACATTAAAGCTCAATTAAAACATCACAAAAAAAAGATTAAGAATTCAAGTATCCTTAGCAAAAGTTTAAGAAAAACTAATCACACTTCATAATTAAAGACTAAAAACTGAATTTAAAAGAAAATTACAAAAAATGTAAACTATTCTCTAACTCTAGCTAACGTAAAAACAATAACTAATCAACCCCCCCCCCAACTTGTGATTTGAGACTTTTTTCTATAGGCAAAGCAGAGGGAGGAAAACAGGAAGTTTAATCCATCTTAAATTCTTAAACTAAGTGTTAATAAATTTCCTAATTTAATTGATAAAAGACTTCCTATTTAAGTGAACTGTCTTGAACCAGTATAATAGGACTTGAAACCATCAAATCACTTCCTTCAAAACTTTAACAAAAACTCATTCGGGAGAGTAAAAAATCAGATTCCATCGAATAACCCTGTTTAGCCTTCAAAAAGGGTCCATTCGGTAGAATCAATTCTTGATTCCATCGAATGGCCTTCTTTCCTTCACTTCAAAAGGCCATTAGGTAAAATCAAGAATTAATTCCACTGAATGGTCCTCTATTGGACTAACAAATGATGTTTTCTTCATTCTTTGCTTCTTATTTTGCAAAATTACCCTTTCAGTCCTTCAACTTCTTCTTTTTCTTTCAATTTGACACCTAAAAACACAAATAAACACAATTAAATCCTTACATCACAAGTTAAAAAAATTAAACACTAGACTAACTAAAATACTATAAAGCTAACACAATATAACAACTAAAAACACTTAAAAACATTATAAAATGTACACTTATCAACCAACTTCAAGCTTGTGCCTTTATTGTGGGGAGAATGAGCCTCAAATGATAAAGGGTGAGCTAATACCGAGATTTGAGCTATTCAATGATGTCTTCAATTGGGAATACGGAATCATCAAACTAGTTGAAAGTTTTTGGGATGAGGAGATTTTGTTGCTCCATTCAGCCTGGGATAAAGAAGCATCATAGGAAGTTTTAATAGAGAAACTGCTTGCTACTAAACTGAAAGGTAAAAAGAAAATGTAGGCCGAGGAACTTCCCAAAGCTAAACCAAAGGCCGAAGAGATACCTGATGCTAACAAGATTGAAGAAGACACTTTTTATTGATGTTGTTTATGCTTCTAAACTTTTTGATGAAAATAATGTTTGCTCTTTTGATTACATTAATGAGATGAATAATTTTGCTTACTTATGTGATGTTTTCTCTGATTTTAATATGTATAATCATAATATAAAGCATTTATATTTGGCATTAACTCAACAAACACATGTTTATTCAATCTCGAAACTAAAGAAAACCCAAAAGAAATTTCACTGGCATTAAATATAACTCTTGAAGAGAGAGAAAAAATTGAGAGAATATTAAAAAAATATAAAAAATTCTTTGCCTAAACCTATAAAGACATGCTAGGAATAGATCGAGAAATCACTAAACATGCCATTCCAACATACCTGAGTTACAAACCAGTCAAACAGAAGCTTAGAATACTTAGGCCAGAATGGGCCAAAAAAGTCAAGGAAAAAGTCAGAAAGCAAATAAAGGCTATGTTTTTAGTGAAAGTCCAATACCCCATATGGTTAGCAAACGTAGTCCTTGTAGCAAAGAGAGACGAAAGGGTAAGATCTTGTGTTTATTATAGAGACCTAAACAAAGCCTGTCCTAAGGATGACTTCCTTTGCCTCATATAGATGTTCTAGTTGATAGTGCAGCTGCCCGCACCATGTTCAGTTTCATGGATAGATATGTAAGGTACAATCAGATTCTGAACAATATAGTGGGTAGGATCAAAACAACTTTCATAACTGAATGAGGTATATATGCCTACTAGGTCATGCCTTTTGAACTTAAAAATGTAGGTGATACCTATCAAAGAATGGCCACTAAGATCTTAGATGATTTGATCTACAAAGAAGTAAAGGTGTATATAGATGACATGATGATCAAGTCAGTTATTAGGAAAGGCTACTTCGAGGCATTAGAAAATTTTTTTTCAGAAGATTCATAAGTACAATCTCTACCTCAAGTAAAAGAAGTGCATATTTAAGGTTACTTTAAGTAAGCTTTTAGGTCACGTCGTAAGTTAGAGAGGTATAGAGGTAGATCCTGACAAGGTAAAGGCTATTAGAGAGATGTTAGTACCCCAAAAGGAAAAAGAAGTTAGAGGATTCTTGGGCAAGATCCAGTACATAAGTAGATTTATTACCAAGTTAACCCCGATTTGTGAATCGATTTTCAAGAGGATGATCAGCCCGTAGTTTGGAACGAGGATTGTCAGAAAGCATTCGATACCATTAGAGAATACTTGTTACATCCACCAGTGTTGAGACCATCTCAGATAGTTAAACCTTTGATTTTGTACCTAATAATAGAAGATAGTTCAGTAGGGGCTATAATGGCACTAGAGGATGATTTTAGGATTGGGTATATAGTATACTACCTTAGTAAGAACTTCCTCCCTTATGAGGTGAAACACATAGAAGTTGACAAGATTTGTCTGGTAGTTATATGGGCATCCAAAAAGTTGAGACACTACTTTCATTCTTATAGGATACAAGCTATAGCTAAGTATAACCCCCTTAGATGCCTATAAAAAGCATCTTCGCTATTAGGAAAGATGGCAAGATGGTTAATCCTTTTGTAAGAATTTGACATAGAATACATATTAGAAAAACCATTAAGGGGAGAGTAGTGGTATAGTTTCTAGCTGAGCAGCCTTTAGAAGGTAAAGAGGTGACTTATAAATTTCCCGATTAAAAGATAGCAGCCATAATAGTGCAGGGTTGGCAGATGTACTTTGATGGAGCTGTGAATAATAAAGGAGTAGGAGCAAGAGTTATCTTGGTTACTCTAGAGGGAGAAAAGATGTCATTAGCTAAAAAGTTGAGATACAAGGCCATAAGAAATGAAGCAGAGCATAAAGCTTGCATTTTCAGGTTGGAAGCTTTATTGGCCGTAGGAGTAAAATCTGCAGAAGTGTTTGAAGATTTATCTCTGGTGATTTACCAAGTAAGGGATGAATGGTTAGTAAAAGAAGAATTCTTATTGCCTTACCTTAAATACCTAAAGATTTTAAGCAGTCAGCTCGAGGTTTACGCTTTTAGATATATGCCTAAAGAAAAAAATAAATTGGCGGATGCCTTAGCGACCTTGGTATCTATGTGGAACAATCCAAAGAGAGTGATTGTGAAACCTGTGTTAGTTTTAAGTTCTAATAAACCATGCTTTGTAAAGAAATAAATTATAGATATTGAGGTAGTCGACGAAAAGCCTTAGTATTATGATATTCAAAATTACTTGGAAAAGTTAGTATTCCCTAAGGAAGTAACTGAAAAGGACTAGAGAATGATTCTCAAGTTATCAACTTAGTTTATCACTATAGGAGGAGTACTTTATAAAGATAACCTAATGGAATTTAACTGAGATGGTTAGATAAAAATAAAGAAAAGAAAGTAATGAAGGAAGTACATGTGAGAGTATATGGGGCCCATATGAACGGATTAGCCTTGGTAAAGAAGATTATGAGGTAGGGCTTCTTTTGGCTCATAATGGACATTGATTGCTTTAAATATGTCAAGGAGTGCCAATTATGCCAATATTATGTGGATTTGAGACATTTGCCCATTTTTGAATTATGTAATCTCACATCGCCATGGCCATTTGCTATATGAGGAATAGACATTATGGGAATGATCTATCCACCTGTCTCAAATGGAAATAGATTCATTATAGTAGACATCAAATATTTCACTAAGTGGATAGAAGCTAAATCTTTCAAAAAGATAGATGCACAAGATATGGCCAAGTTCATCGAGAAAAATCTGATATGCAAATATGGTTTGCCTCATCAAGTGGTCTCAGACAATGGGTTAAGTTTTTAGGTGAAACTAGAAAAATGCTTATTAGATATGGGGTTCAACTTCACAAGTCTTCTCCTTATAGTTCTTAAGTAAATGGAGTAGTTGAAGCAGCCAATAAAAATGTAAAAAGGATTCTGGCCAAAATAGTGCGAACTTACAGGAACTGGGCATATAAGCTACCATTTACATTATGGGGTTATAGAACCACAACCAGAACTTCAAAAGGAGCCACTACATTCTCTATGGTTTATAGAACATAAGTGGTATTGCCAGTAGAAATTGAACATCATTTCTTAAGAGTAGTTTTGGAGGCTAAGATACTAGAAATAGAATGGTCTAGGTAGAGACTATCACAGCTTAATATTCTTAATAGGGAAAGAATAAGGATGTATTATCATAATCAAGTTTATTAGAAGAGGTTGGCCTGTTCATTTGGAAAGAAATTCAAGAAACACCCTTTGAAGGAAGGAGACTTAGTGTTCAAATAGATGAGGCTAGAGATTTCAGACATTCGAGGCAAACTCAGGCCCATATGGGAAAGACCTTTTGTACTTAAAAAGCTGTTATCCAAAGGCATTACTATTTTGTTAGGTAGTGATGGCAATGAGTTTTGAGAACCTGTGAATGTCGATAGATTGAAAAGGTTCCATGGCTAAAGACCAAAAGAGAAAAAGAAGAAAATAAATACCCCACAGGTCGAAAACCAAAAAAATGACATCCTTGCTAAAATTAGGCACCTCGCCAAGGTGAAAACTAAAAAAAGCATCCTGGGAAAAAATTAGAGATTGAAAGAAAATAATCAATCAAGAAAACCCAAGAGGGTTGATTGATGATAGGAGTTATGATGCTTATAAAGTTTTATCTCAAGATCGACTAATATATGCCATTGAGACAAAGTCAAATATTGATCACTTGTGCCAAAATCAGAAATGAAATGTCATATATGTATTCATAAATGTCATCTAAGTATCTAAAAGTAAAATTTTGGATCATATGTTCAATAAAAGAAAAAACATAATCTATGAAAGTGTCTGATCTAATCTATCAGTATCATGCCTGACTTTTTTGCTTTTTTTTCCTTTATTGTTTACTCCTTCTAAGTAAGTGTAATTTAATGTTTATCCTTTTCTTTTATTATTCTCTTAAGTTAGAATGTAACTTAGGCTAAAAAACTTTAGCTTTAGACATGGGCACTTGCTGTTGTATTTATATTTAATGTATTTTTGTTGTTATACTAGATTTTTAGTTTAAACATAAATAATTCCTTGTAGTGTAAGTAACATAATGTAAATACCAAACCTTTTTGCATGCCACTGTAAAGATACCTAATGTATGAGCACATAGAACCTATAGCATGTTATCTCTAGGCAACAATGTGTATAATTTTTGAATTTTTGGCGACCTTATTTTATCTTTGCTATTGCACCAAGCATGAATACCTCAAATTTGTATTGTTTGGTAGCTTTAATGGTTTATGGCTTGTTGTTTGCTTTTAAATGTGATATTTGTACAGGAAGTCAGTGTCATTCTAAGCCGAAATCTGCTGAATTTTTGTCTTATTTTTATCATTCTCATAAAGAATAAAATATTTATGCCTTTGTTGTTTGGTAGCCCTGAGGGTCTATGTTATGTTGTCGTTGCTTTAGATGTTTTTTTTGAATAGGGGGTAATCACATTCCTAGCTGGAATGCTACTAAAATTTTGTCAAAATTTATTGAAAAATGTGAAATATAGTGTTAATGGTGAACATGATAGTTTGTGTGTTGTTCGAATATGTCTTTTGTGTAGGGAGCAGAATCATTCCTAGCTAGAATATTGTCGAAATTCAATTTTAATTTTCGTAAAACGTGTAATGAGTATTTTTTTGCCTTGATTTTTGTGCATGATTGTTAAAATCACATGTATGCTAAACATTCCTTGTGTAAGTTAGTTAAAGATAGTCGAATTCTTATTTTATCCGTGACTTAAGTCAAACACGAAGTAACATGCAATATTTTGCAGGATGTTTTGTAGGACAACACATCCTCAACCTTCATAGCCAGTGTCGGCATATATGATGCCTGAGTAGACTGCTAAATATAGAGCCTTAGGTCAGGTTCAGTACAGAGTGATTCAATACATGTCTAGATAGTTTCTTGAGGAATTTGGTTTATTACAGGAGGCTGACAAGCTGTTAGCTAATGCCGACTAGATTGACTTCTTCGCTCCAACTTAAAGAACATATATAAATGTTACTAAGGAGGTATTGGCCACTTTTTGGTACAGGGGATATTAGTGGTCCGATACCTATGAGGGGGCAGTTCGATTTAGAACCCTAGGGATACCGTACGACATCACCAAGTGCAAATTTGTAGAGGTATGAGACTTTCTAGTGGGCCAAGCATAGTCACATCGCCCAGACAGATGGACAGAGATAGATTGAAGGCTGCAACATTACTCAGAGTGGTATACAACATAGATAAAGCAAAGAGCATGATGTTAGCTCTTCAGATTTATAGATACCTACAGAGGGTTTTGTCTAGCCTATACCTCAAATGCACTAGGAGTCCAAGTAATGTCAACTAGGTTGATGTTACCAGTCTATAAGGGAATTAGGTGGGACAACATATAGACATCACCCACGAGATTATCGTTACCTTGATCAGAGTGAGCACCATGCCAGAGACACAAATATGTGTAGGCAAAGTTATTACTAGGTTGTTGATATCACTTGGGTTGGATGAGGATCGCTTTGAAGAGCCTGTTTAGAAGAGCATATACATAGATTTATAGGCAGCCCTCAACATGAGCATGGTGGAGCCCATAGACGGGTATGAGGGCCAGTACAGGTTGCTTATACTTCTTGAGACTTGGGAGAAGTGTGATCTCGATCCTATAGTGCTAGATCAAGTAGCAGAGTAGGATGCTTAAGGACAGGCAGTAAAGGGGGCACCAGTAGAGCATCAGGAGTAGCCACCTCAATAAGATGGCTGAGAAGATGAGCCTTGTGAAGTAGAGGGTCACAGGGGGTGAAGTCAAATTTTGACTATGCTTTCGATATGCAAATCTACCTGCATGATCTCTTAGGTGGCTCACCTAAAACACTATGATGTGAATTGATTCATGCATATTTTATGAATGTTTGTTGTTAAGTAAATGTTTAGGTTTAGCTAGGTTTTTATGTGAAACATGGTGTTTTTTATGTGTTTTTGTATTGTAAGTGTGTGTAGGGAGTAAAGGGATAAGAGCTAAAGAAATGAGGCAAAAATCTAGCCAAAATGAAGAAGTTCGTGTCACGAGCGTGGAAGGAGTCGCGAGTGCGACACAACAAGGCTTGAAAGGAGGAGGTCAACGCAAAGAGAAAAAGTCAAAACATATAGTGTGTGCTCTGTCACGAGCGCAATATCTTCACAGGCGCGACAGGAAGGGTAACTTGGTGGTTATTTCTGAAAAGACACTTGAAGATTCATGTCTTCTATGCAAGAGTTGCCTAATTCTGAAGGGACATTTTTGAAGGATAAAATGATTGGAATCTAAGATATAAATTGACATAAGAAAGTAGTTAGAAAAAGATGGAACAAGAACAATTATTCTGTTTTTACATTTTTACTTAGTGTTTTAGAGAAGAAGTCAATCAAGAAGAAGATTATCTACTTGAAGAGTGGAAAAGGGTTGAGAGATTTCTTTTACTATCTCTTATCATTTGCTTCTTCTTGTAAATAGAAACTTATATTTTCTTTGTGAACTTGAACAATATTATCTATGTTTTCTATGATCTCAGTAATATACATGATCTCAATAGTAGAATTTCTTGTTAGTACATTATGTATGATTATTAAAAGTGAGAATATGATTGAGAGATGTATTCTTTCTTTTAACTAATAATGATTCATTATTGAGATATTGCATGAGAGATCAGGATATTGAAATAATTACTATAGGTTGGCTTTTAATCTTAAAATAAGTGTGTGTATTAACTAATAATGAATGAGAGTTAAGAAGTTAGAAATTTATATGCATGTTTTAAGAACAACTAATTCAGTTTGAGAGAATGAATTAGGAAATTAATCTAACTTGGTTGGCAATTTAAGATTTAAGATTTAAGTTAAAAGAATAAGTTTAAGTTCAATTTGTTAGAGAGTATGCCCTAGAGCCCATGTAATAGGGATGTTTTTCATATGTATAAAATTTATATTCTTAATAAAAGGCATCATTCATTTATTAATACTATGTTTAAATACATGAGTTTGTAAATCTTAAATTAATGAATGAAGTCCTAGATATTATAAACACAGTGCAAAGGTAATCATGAAGGTGTTCATGATGTGAGATGTCTATGCAAATATGTTAATATCTAAATATCCCTAGTCATAGAATTAACAAGATAGGACATTGTTAATTCGGACATACTACCACATGTTATGCTTCTTGAATGGTTCAAGCAGTGGTTCTCGTAACTGTGATTATGGAAGATAATCAAAGCTAACATATGGATGCCTGCTAGAAGAAAAAGTTCATTGGAGACCTGCAAAGAGAATCCTCATATGGATATTAAATCTATGTAAGTGAGGAATCTCTTCATAACAGTTGTGCAAGTATCCTTAGACTTGAGATCACCAAAGTTATCTTAAGTAGCAAGTGGTATACTTTGACTCCATAACTGATTACTTCCAACTGGGAGTGAACATAGTTAGGAGATTAGGTATATCATGACCTACTTGAAGATAGTTAAGTGATTGACAAAGGATTTACCATCCCAGATTTAATAAGGGAAGTTATCTCGCATGATTTTATAATTGCCTTGTTCAGAGAATCTCTGGCCAGAGTAATATGCCAAGATAGAGATCCATAGAGGGCATTTTGGGAACAATGGTTGAATTAATAGAACATACATAATTATATTTATATGATTTGACATAAATCCATACTCAGAATCTAATTGAGATAAGAGTGGTGAAAGGAGTGATTGCACGGTAACTGTTTCTATGGAAGGGTATAGTCAAACCACATGACTTTCCTGACATTTAGGTAGTCATGATGCCTAGCTAGAGGCCAATCATGACTTGTATAATGATGTATCAAAAATATCAATATGGATTGATAAAATGATTTGAAGGAGTTTAAATCATGTGAGTTTTGGATAGAACTCACAATTACATATTATACTGTCAACATGGACAGGAACCCAATAGGTCACACACATATAGAGAAAAGGATTAAATGCTAAAATGACAAGGATAATAATATTTGATACTATTATGAGGGTAGAGAAGTGAATAAGATAATAATTAATTAAAGAGTTTAATTAATTATGATCAAGTAAAATTGTCCGCGGAACTTTTGAGAAATGTTCAGTAAATTGGACCTAATTGAAATAATGTATTTCATGATTAATTATTATTGTCTTATAAGTATTATAGGACTACTATAAGTGTTTTAGTACTAATATAATAATTAATAAGTCCATTGGAGAAGTTATAAAAGGGCCAGAGGAATGGAGTTGGTGTGGAAGCCCTTCTGTAGAGGGCCACACGCCAACTCCATAAAGAAAGCCTTAATAGCCTATTTCTTGGACCAAATTAATTTATATATGTTACATAAGTGTTATGGAACCCACATATTTAATTTGGTTGGATTTGGAATCCATTTGGGTATTTAAATCCAATTAGTTGCACAAAGGGCCTAGTTTTTGGGTTTTGTGCATAGTCTTTTATGAAAAAGGTTTAATTTGGATTTAATTAAGCCCAAATTATTATAATTAATTCCAGAGGCCCAATTAATAATTCTCCAGCAATTTTAAAGAGCCCAATCTCATTAGAAGTTGGAATTTTAACCTGACTATAAAAGTGCAAGTAATGAGGAATTAGGGTTAAGTGATTAAACATACAAGAAAGTTTTTTATTCTAACTCTCTCTCCCTTTTGCGCCAACTCCTAAGCTAGCTCTTGGGAATTTTGGCCGGCCCTAGTTACACACCTATTAGTTGGTTCAATTTATCCTTCTCTAGTGTGGCTTACTCATTGGAGGTGTTCGATTTTGGACACTATGGTTTGCGATAACCCGGTGCAAAATAAAATCAACTGTTCAACAAAAAAAAGGTAATTTTTCTTATTCTCATATAGTTATATTGTATATTCATGGCAAGATCAGTAATATTGGTTAAAAAAAATTTTAAATTCCGCTTATGTATGAGATGCATGTAACCGAGAAATTCCAACATGTTACTAGAGCCTCGGTTTTGCCATGGATATACAATTATATATTTTTCTACGGAATAAGTTTTGTTTTATTTTGAGTTATTTATTTCATGAACTTTAAAATATCAGATTTAATTATTCATGAATGAGAAATATTTATTTCTGGTTGTATGTGTGATCAAATAAATTTGACGGAAACAAAAACGGAACTTTTGAAGAAAAGTAACTAGGGTTTTGCGTGAAACCCATTAGGGTTTTGCGTGAAACCCATGTAATTTTAAGGGGTTGTTCTAATTTAATTTCTTATGGATCCAATAAAAATTCATTTAGATGATATTATATGTGTTTAATATGTGATATTAAGTCATAGGATCGAACGGAATTAAAATCGAACAAGTTTTGCATAAAAACTAGTTTAGTCGAAAAGTTCGATAAATTGGTGTTCTTCGTGTGTTCTTGATGTGTTCTTGTTTAGAACGACTTTTAATCTTCTAAATCTGATATATATGATATATTAAAGTTTTTTTTAATTAATTGGATTAATTAAAATGGGCCTTAAATTAATTTGATTAATTTTAATTCATTAAAACCACTTAATGGGCTTAATTATGTTTACGGACTTGGTTTAAATTAGTAAATAACTTGGTGGGCCCAAGGAGCTGATTTAAATTAAATATTAGAAACATTAATTAAGTTTATTAATGGGTTTTAAGGGCTGGAGTGAGCTTGGCTCATTTCAAAAGGTCCAAATGGTCCAAAAGACACAAAACTAGTTTGTGTGTGAACACATTTAGGGTTTTCTTTTGTGGGTTTCGGCCTACACTTGATTATAAGCCCAAAATTGATTCTTTTAATTATTTAATATGATTAATTAATTAAATAATCAATTTATAATTAATTAATAATCAATTGGATTGATTATTAAGGCAAGAACACATGCATGCAAAAAGGTTTCCTAAAATGAAAGTTTCCAAAATGGAAAAAGTTTCCTAATTTGATCACATCATTAAAATAACTCAAAATATTGTTTCAAAGGTTGAAACAAAGTTAGTAATCCATTTATTTATTCATTAGAAAGGCATATAAGAGTGTATGATTGGCATAATGGATAGTTAAGGACAAAGCCCAATGTGATTGAGCATTATGCATGTTTTGGCCCAATGAGGACTTTCATGTCCCGGCCACTTGTTTTTTGGTTTGTATTTCATTTCAAATTGTAATATGTAATTAGATTACTTAGATTATAATTAGAAATAGAGATGGAGACCATTTTCAAGGAGCAAGATGGGCCGGGTGGAGATCCAACAAGCTTGAAGATAATGTAATTATTTTTCTTGTTTGAATCATGCATACTACCTAGGTGTGACCTTTTGATTTCCCTCTTGGCTTGGGGAAATCAATGTAGTAAAGTCCATAACTATACCATATTTTTATGCTTATATTTATGTGATAGATATAGGATTCATACCAATGTATTCCAACCATGTATGATGAGACTTAATTAACTAAAACCCTCAAAACAAATACTAAGGTATATAAGCCTTCCATTAATTTGAGAAGAAACATAGTTCTTTATAGTGTGGGTTGTTGACCACAGTTAAGCTCACATTATATCGAATATGTTCAAATCTAATTAAATGGGTCATCTTAGCTAGCCCATTAGCTTGTTGACCACAATCAAGGCTAATGGTTCTAGAGGCAAGATTAGGGAATGCATATATGATATGCATGCATCAAGAGTTGATAACCTAATGATCCAATAGTTGTGTAGAGACACAATTGGTATAGAGATACCTACCTTTCAAGGGTATGGAATTTGGCTTGTTGACCACAGTCAAGGTCAAATTACATATCAAGGATTGGATATTAGCCCACTAGGAAAACCATCGGGTTTTCTCGTATTATATAGTGAGGGCTATTAATTCGCAATAAAATAGTGGGAGTAAATGGATTAATTAAATACCTTATTAATGCATACATATATATGAACATACTCTCATATCTTTTCTTTTTCACATCTAGGTCATCATCATGAGCATGTCGAACATTAATATACGTTCAATCTTAGATAACAAGCTGGTTGGCAATAACTTTTCTAATTGGATCAGGCAAGTGAGAATTGTTCTCAAAGCTTATTAAATGGATTAATTAAAGACCTTATTAATGAATACATATATATGAACATACTCTCATATCTTTTCTTTTTCACATCTAGGTCATTATCATGTGCAAATCAAACATTAATATACGATCAATCTTGGACAACAAGCTGGTTGGCAGCAACTATTTTGACTGGATCAGGCAAGTGAGAATTGTTGTCAAAGCTGAAAAGATCCACTATGTCTTGGATAAAGATCCACCACCACTTCCATCAGATGATGTCATTGATGAGATCAAAGGCATTTATCAAAAATACATGGAGGATAGTGAAGCAACAGCATGTCTGATGTTGGGTGCTATGTCCTCGGAGCTTCAGAAGCAATATGAGATGATGGATGCTAGAACCATCATTTTGCATCTAGAGGAGCTATATTCTTCTCAGGCTAGAATTGAGCAATATGAGATTGCTCGAGCTCTATTTAGCTGCAAAATGGTGAAAGGCACTTCAGCTGCTACTCATGCATTGAAGATGTATGGGTATATTGAGCATTTGAGTAGACTTGGCTATGTTATGGATAATGATCTATACATAGATTTAATCTTGTACTCGTTGGCTCCAAGTTATGCACCTTTCGTGCTTAACTTCAACATGAACAAGATCCAAGTATCCATTCCTGAGTTAATCAATATGCTCAAGAAAGCTGATGGATCATTTAAGAAGGATCCAAAAAGTGTCATGGATGTCACTTCTGCTAAAGGCAAGAAGCAGAAGAAGAAGATAACCAAGGCGCAGCCAAAGAATGGTGGGATCTCTAAGAAGAAGGTTGCCAAGAAAGAGAATCCCAAAGGAACTTGTTTCCATTGTGGAAATGATGGTAATTGGAAGCGTAACTGCAAGGCCTATCTAGATTCTCTCAAGGAGAAGAAGCAAGTTGATGCTTCTACTTCAGGTATTCATATGATTGAAATTAATACTTATTCTATTGCTTCAAAACAATCTTGGGTATTAGATACCGGATGTGGATCTCACTTATGTAATGATCTACAAGGGCTTAGAAGCATTAGAAGAGTTGGAAAGGCAGAGATATGTTTGCAGTCAGCTACTGGATAGAACATCTCTACAACAGTTGTGGGGACTTACTATTTGCCTCTTCCTAGTGGATTAGTACTGGAATTAAATAATTGTTATTATGTTCCAGCTTTGTCCAAAAGTATTATTTCTTTCAGTTGTTTGATGAACGATTATGATATTTCTTTAAAGGACAAATGTTGTTACATTTTTAAGAACAATATTTTTTATGCAAAAGCTATCATTGAGAATGGTATATTTGTTCTTGATTTAATTAAAAAAGTACATAATATGGATACCAAGAGAATGAAACATGATAATCTAAATACCTCATACTTATGGCATTGTCGTTTAGGCCATATAAATGAAAAATGCATGACCAAATTGCACAAGTCAGGTGATTTGGGATCATTTGATTATGAATCATTTGATACATGCAAATCTTGTTTATTGGGAAAAATGACAAAAACTCCCTTTATTGGTAAAGGAGAACGAGCTAAAATGGTTTTGGACTTAATACATTCAGATGTATGTGGTCCAATAGCTACACATGCCAGAGGAGGTTACTCCTACTTCATTACTTTCATAGATGATTATTCCAGGTTTGGATATATCTATCTAATGAAATATAAATCAGAAGCATTTGAAAAGTTCAAAGAATTCAAAAATGAAGTAGAGAAACAACTTGGCAAAAGTATTAAAACACTTAGATCATATCGAGGTGGAGAATACTTAAGCCAAGAGTTTCAGGATTATCTTAGAGATAATGGGATTTTATCTCAATGGACTCCGCCATATACACCACAACACAATGGTGTATCTGAAAGGAGAAATCGAACACTATTAGATATGGTTCGATCAATGATGAGCCGAGCGGACTTGCCTAAGTCCTTTTGGGGATATGCACTAGAAACTGCTGTTTATGTGTTAAACAGAGTTCCTAGTAAATCGGTTGATGTTACTTCATATGAGATGTGGAATAACAAGAAACCCATGCTTTCTCATATGAAAGTATGGGGTTGTCCTGCTTATGTGAAGAGGACAATGCCAGACAAACTGGATGTTAAGTCTGACAAATGTTTATTTATGGGATATCCAAAAGAAACGTTTGGATATTATTTCTATCTTCCTTTAGAAAAAAAGGTGTTTGTTTCAAGGCATGCTGTCTTCTTGGAAAGAGAATTTCTCCTACGAAAGGACAGTGGGAGTAAAATTGAACTTGGTGAAGTTCAAGACCCACAAATAGAAGATGATCAACCGATTGAAACCGAAACTAGATTTCATAATGATAAGATTGCAGTTGAACCTGATTATACAAAAAATCCTAGAAGATCTACTAGGATGCATTCTATCCCTGTGAGATATGGATTTCACATTGATTCGGATAGAGGCATAACTGTAGTAAAGGACAATGAGCCTATAAGCTATCAAGAAGTTTTGAACAGTTCAGAACGTGATTTATGGCTTAAGGCTATGCAGTCTGAAATGGACTCCATGTATGAGAATAAAGTATGGACTTTAACTCAACCACCTGAAGGGATAAAACCCATAGGGTGCAAATGGGTCTTCAAAAAGAAGAATGACATGGAAGGTAATATAGTTACCTATAAAGCTCGCTTAGTAGCAAAAGGTTATCGTCAAAAAGAAGGTATTGACTATGACGAAACTTTTTCTCCTATAGCGATGCTTAAGTCTATAAGAATACTTTTAGCCATTACAGCTCATTATGATTATGAGATTTGGCAAATGGATGTAAAGATAGCTTTCCTTAATGAAAATCTTATAGAGGATGTGTATATGACACAACCAGAAGGGTTCACATCAGGAAATGGCGAAAAGGTATGCAAGCTTCAAAGATCAATTTATGGATTGAAGCAAGCCTCTAGGAGCTGGAACATACGATTCAATCAGACAATCAAAGAGTTTGGTTTCTCACATAATGAAGATGAACCTTGTGTGTATAAAAGGGTCAGTGGGAGTGCAATTGTCTTCCTAGTTCTATATGTGGATGACATATTGATCATAGAAAATGACATTTCTCTTCTCCAATCTGTTAAAATATGGTTATCTAAGCAATCCTCCATGAAAAACCTTGGAGAAGCATCCTATATTCTGGGAATAAGGATCTATAGAGATAGATCCAATAGGTTGCTAGGTCTTTCTCAGAGTACATATATAGATAAAGTATTGCAGAGGTTCAATATGCATCTCTCTAAGAAAGGGTTTATACCCATGGTGCATGGGAAACACCTTTCTAAGTCTATGTGTCCGTAGATACTAGAGGATAGAGAGAGCATGAATAGATACCATATGCATCTGCTATTGGTTCTATCATGTATTCTATGTTGTGTACACGTCCAGATGTAGCATTTTCTTTGAGTGTCACAAGCAGATTCCAATCCAATTTTGGAGAGGAATATTGGGCATCTGTTAAGAATATCCTTAAGTACTTGAGAAGGACTAAGGATATATTCTTGGTATATGGAGAGGGCAATTTGGAAGTAAATGGGTATATAGATGCCAGCTTCCAATCTGACAAAGATGACTGTAAATCATAGTCTCGGTATGTGTTCATAATGAGAGGAGGAGCAGTTAGTTGGAAGAGTTCCAAACAAGAAATGACAGCTGATTCCACGACGACAACTGAGTACATTGCTGCTTCAGAAGTAGCCAAATAAGCAGTCTGGATCAAAAAGTTCATAACTAAACTAGGAGTGGTGCCTAGCATTCAATTTCTTTATATTATGACAACAATAGAGCCATTGTGCAAGCAAAGGAACCACGGTCTCATCAGCGATCCAAGCATGTTCAAAGACACTACCATCTCATAAGAGAAATAGTAGCTAGAAATGATGTGAAAATAGAAAGGGTTCCCACAGATGACAATGTGGTGGATCCCCTCACTAAAACACTTTCCTAGATTAAGCATGATCACCATATAAATAGCATGGGTCTGAGACATATGAGTGATTGGCTCTAGTGCAAGTGGGAGATTGTTAGAGAGTATGCCCTAGAGCCCATGTAATAGGGATGTTTTTCATATGTATAAAATTTATATTATTAATAAAAGGCATCATTCGTTTATTAATACTATGTTTAAATACATGAGTTTGTAAATCTTAAATTAATGAATGAAGTCCTAGATATTATAAACACGGTGCAAAAGTAATCATGAAGGTGTTCATGATGTGAGATGTCTATTGCATGCAAATGTGTTAATATCTAAATATCCCTAGTCATAGAATTAACAAGATAGGATATTGTTAATTCGGACAGACTAGCACATGTTATGCTTCTTGAATGGTTCAAGCAGTGGTTCTCATAACTGTGATTATGGAAGATAATCAAAGCTAACATGTGGATGCTTGTTAGAAGAACAAGTTCATTGGAGACCTGCAAAGAGAATCCTCACATGGATATTAAATCTATGTTAGTGAGGAATCTCTTTATAGCAGTTGTACAAGTATCCTTAGACTTGAGATCACCAAAGTTATCTTAAGTAGCAAGTGGTATACTTTGACTCCATAACTGATTACTTCCAACTGGGAGTGAACATAGTTAGGAGATTGGGTATATCATGACCTACTTGAAGATAGTTGAGTGATTGACAAAGGATTCACCATCCCAGATTTAATAAGGGAAGTTATCTCGCATGATTCTATAATTGCCTTGTTCAGAGAATCTCTGGCCAGAGTAATATGCCAAGATGGATAGAGATCCATAGAGGGCATTTTGGAAACAATGGTTAAATTAATAGAACATACATAATTATATTTATATGAGTTGACAGAAATCCATACTCAGAATCTAATTGAGATAAAAGTGGTGAAAGGAGTGATTGCACGTTTACTGTTTCTATGGAAGGGTATAGTCAAACCACATGACTTTCCTAACATTTGGGTAGTCATGATGCCTAGATAGAGGCCAATCATGACTTGTATAATGATGTATCAAAAATATCAATAGGGATTGATTTGAAGGAGTTTAAATCATGTGAGTTTTGGATAGAACTCACAATTACATATTATACTGCCAACATGGATAGGAACCTAATAGGTCACACACATATAAAGAAAAGGATAAAATGGTAAAATGACAAGGATAATAATATTTGATATTATTATGAGGGTAGAGAAGTGAACAAGATAATAACTAATTAAAGAGTTTAATTAATTATGATCAAGTAAAATTGTCCGCGGAACTTTTGAGAAATGTTATGTAAATTAGACCTAATTGAAATAATGTATTTCATGATTGATTATTATAGTCTTATAAGTTTTATAGGACTACTATAAGTGTTATAGGACTAATATAATAATTAATAAGTCCATTGGAGAAGTTATAAAGGGGCTAGAGGAATGGTGCTGGTGTGGAAGCCCTTCTGTAGAGGGCCACATGCCAACTCCATGAAGATGGCCTTAATGGCCTATTTCTTAGACCAAATTAATTTATATATTTTACATAAGTATTATGGAACCCACATATTTAATTTGGTTGGATTTGGAATCCATTTGGGTATTTAAATCCAATTAGTTGCACAAAGGGCCTAGTTTTTGGGTTTTGTGCATAGTCTTTTATGAAAAGGTTTAATTTGGATTTAATTAAGCCCAAATGATTATAATTAATTTCAGAGGCCCAATTAATAATTCTCCAGCAATTTTAAAGAGCCCAATCTCTTTAGAAGTTGGAATTTTAACCTGACTATAAAAGTCCAACTAATGAGGAATTAGGGTTAAGTGATTAAACGCACAAGAAAGTCTTTTATTCTAACTCTCTCTCCCTTTTGTGCCAACTCCTAAGCTAGCTCTTGGGACTTTCGGCCAGCCCTAGTTACACACCAATTAGTTGGTTCAATTTATCCTTCTCTAATGTGGATTACTCATTGGAGGTGTTCGATTTTGGACACTATGGTTTGCGACAACCTGGTGCGAAGTAAAATCAACTGTTCAACATAAATCAAAGGTGATTTTTATTATTCTCACATAGTTATATTGTATATTCATGGCAAGATCAGTAATATTGGTTAAAATAATTTTAAATTTCGCTTATGTATGAGATGCATGTAACCGATAAATTCCAACAAAATTTATAATTTAAAGTATAAATCTCTAATTTTCTTCTTTGATTAACAATAAAGTAGGTTTAATTAATATATTTAGGTTTAGAATGGATTTTAGTTAATTTAATAGCATAATTAGTGAATGTTGTAAACAAGATTAATGATTAGGTAATACTGCATGACCATTCATCCTTTTCCTTGTTGGAATGATATCTTAAGTATTATAGTTGGTGAACCGTGCACTTACGAATTTAGCACTAACAAGTTTTTGGCACCGTTGTCGAGGACTAGGAGATGTTTTGTGTTGATTGTCATTATAATGCTTGGTTCAAGATTTTGGATTACAACATTTAATTAGTTTTTTTTTGTTTATTTTATATTAAGACTTAAGAGTTCGAGTGTATACCTAGGATAAGGTATTTTCAAGAAGAACTTGAACGCTTAAATTCAGAGATAGAGAGATTTTTATTAAGTAATTGAAAATAGAAGAAGAAGAAGAAGACTAGGAGACCAGCCATGGCTGATGAAAATCCTCCTCGTTTGATGGATTATGCTACACCTGCCTTGAGTGGTACACAACAAGGAGTGGTATGACCTATGATAAATTCTAATAAATTTGAGATAAAACCTTTTCTTTTGCAAATGGTTCCAAATAGTATTAAATTTTATAGATTACCAAATGAGGATCCTAATGTTCATTTAGCAAATTTCCTTGAAATTTGTGACACTTTCAAAATAAATGGAGTTTTTGCAGATGCAATTAAGCTTCGACTTTTTCCTTTTACAATAAAGGATAAGGCAAAAGCTTGGTTGAACTCGCTTGCTAGGGGTTCGATCACTACTTGGGATCAATTGGCCCAAGCATTTCTTTCTAAGTATTTTTCATTGGCTAAGACTTCTAAAATTATTAAAGAGATTACTACTTTCATGCAACACGATAATGAATCTTTGTATGAAGCATGGGAAAGGTTTAAGAATTTGCAGCGGAGTTGCCCCCATCATAATCTACCGAAAAGAGTTTCTTATGCAGACATTTTACAATGGTGTTAATCCCACCACTAAAGGGACCATTGATGCAGCTATTGGAGGATCTCTTATGAGGAAGACTACAAATACAACTTTTGAGTTGTTAGAGGAAATGTCAATAAACAATTGTATGTGGCCAACGGAAAGAACCAAGGTATCACCACTTTCTCCTACTAAGGGAGTCCATTCTATAGATTCAGTTGTAGCTTTGCAAGCCCAAGTTGCTGCATTGACACATAAAATAGATAATTTGAGTATGTGAGGAGCCCTACCACATAGTTATACCCTTTGTGGTCAACAAGTTCATTTGAGTGAGAGTTATGGGATAGGTTTGGATAGTACGGAGGAATAAGTGAGCTTTGTGTAAGGTCAAGAGCATGGGAACCTGTATTCCAACACTTATAACCCTGATTAGAGGAACCATCCTAACTTTTCTTGGGATAATGGGCAAAATAGAGCAACCATAGGTTTTCAATTGGGTCAAGATAGATTTGGTGCATTAGAGGTCAAAATGGATAGGTTCTTAGAGGGTATCAATTTAAAGCTTAACTCTCAAGATGAAAATTATAAAAGGTTAGAGGCTAAGTTTGATCAAATAGCAAACAACCAATCATTATCCATCCATAATTTAGAAGTCCAAATGAGTCAATTGGCAAGTGCACTACCTTTGAGACTTCAAGGGTGTCTACCAAGCAGCACGGAGGATAATCCATGAGAGTAGTTAAAAACTATATCCCTCAGGTCAGGTAAGTTATACGTCAATAATTTTTCGCTTGATAAGGATGGGGTTTTGCAGGAAATAAAGGAGGAAGATGAAGCTACTGTCGTGAGCACGACAAATCTCGCGAGTGCGATAGAAAGGAATCTGAGCAATATTGTGAGCTTGATAGACCCCACGAGCACGATAGAGGGAAGTTCTAAAGGCAAAGTGTATCGACCGCATCCGCCATTTCCACAGCTTTTAAAGCAGAAAGATATGGATAAGTAATTTCTTAATTTCTTAGATAAATTAAAGAATTTGCATATTAATTTGTCATTTGTTGAAGCTATTACCCAAGTTTCCAATTATGCTAAATTTTTTAAGGATTTAATTTCTAAGAAAATAAATTGGGAAGATGTAGCCACTGTTGCTTTGATTAAGGATTGTAGTTCAATTATCACTAATAACTTACCAACAAAATTGAAAGATCTTGGTAGCTTTACTATTCCATGTACTTTAGGGCATATAAAGTTTCCTAGGTGTCTTTGTGACTTAGGGGTTAGTATCAACCTTATGCCTTTATCAATCTTTAAGAAATTAGGTTTAGAAGATGTGAAATCAACCTCTATGGTGTTACAACTTGCTTACCAGTCTTTAAAGAAACCATATGGAATTTTTGAGGATGTTTTGGTCAAGGTTGATAAGTTTATATTGCCTGCTGATTTTGCGATCTTAGACTTTGCTTATGATGCTAATTGCCTATTAATTTTAGGTAGACCTTTCATAAATACTAGTCGAGCTTTGTTTGATGTGTCATAAGGTAAATTGATCCTAAGAGTAGGGAATGATAGTGTGGAGTACCACATGGACAAAGCACTAAAATACCCTATGGAAGATAATGTATGCATGAAAATTGATTTCATTGATGAATGTGTTTTAAAAGTGCTAAAAATTAAAGATTTTATGGGAGATTCTCAAGGTGAAAAGATCAATGAGGAGATGGATCAAGGTGTACATAAGCTAGAAATTTTGCATCGAAGTGAGGATCCATTACCTCCATCAATTATAAGTGTACCTAATGTAGAGTTGAAAGAGTTACCTACTCATTTGAGGTATGCATTTCTTGGAGAAAATTTTACTTTACCAATTATCATTTCTAATGGACTTTCTAATAAGCAAGAGGAAATGTTATTACAAGTGGTTAGGAAAAGAATTAAAAGTATATGATGGTAGATTTATGATTTAAGGGGAATTAGTCCAATTATGATTATGCATAGAATACATATGGAAGAGGCTATGAACCTAAGGCTTATAGGCAAAGAAGGTTAAATCCAAACATGAAGGAAGTTGTTAAAAATGAAGTAATTAAGTTGTTTGATACCGGTATTATTTACCCTATTTCGGATAGTGAATGGGTTAGTCTTATTCAATATGTACCGAAAAAGGGTGGCATGACTGTAATAAGGAATGGGAGTGGGGACTTGATTCCTACTAGAACCACCGTGGGGTAGAGTGTATGCATTAACTATAGAAAATTGAATACGGCCACTAGAAAGGATCATTTTCCTTTACCATTTATAGATCAAATGTTAGAAAGGATTATCGATCATTCTCACTATTATTTTCTTGAAGGTTTCTCTGGTTATTTCCAAATTTTTATTTATCCTAATGACTAAGAGAAGACTACTTTCACCTGCTTTTATGGTACTTTTGCATATAGGAAGATGTCCTTTAGGTTGTGTAATGCATCCGTAACTTTTTAAAGGTGTATAACTTTCATTTTTAGGGATATGATTGAGGAGATTATGGAAGTATTCATGGATGATTTCTTTGTTTATGGAGATTCATTTGAGCTTTGCTTGCATAACCTAGATAAAGTTTTGCCTAGATGTGAGGAGACTAATTTAGTGCTAAATTAGGAAAAATGCCATTTTATAGTTGAAGAAGGGATCAAATTAGGACACAAAATTTCAAGGCAAGGGATCAAAGTAGATAGGGCTAATACTGAGTTGATTGATAAATTACCTCCACCTACTTCCTTAAAGGGTGTGAGGTCATTTTTGGGACATGCTAGTTTTTATAAAAGGTTTATTAAGAATTTTCTTTGATTGCAAAGCCATTGACAAATCTTTTAATTAAAGATGTTCCTTTTAATTTTAATGATGCATGTTTAGTAGCTTTTGAAAAATTAAAGAAAGCTCTTGTAAGTGCACCTATTATAACTTCACCAGATTGGAACTTGCCTTTTGAAATCATGTGTGATGCAAGTGACCTAGCTGTAGGATGTGTTTTAGGTCAACATAAAGATAAGAAGTTGCATGTCGTTTATTATGCTAGTCACACTCTTTTCGGTCCTCAATTGAATTATACAACTACAGAAAAATAGATGTCAGCTGTTGTTTTTGCATGTGATAAATTTAGATCATACTTATTGGTATCCAAGGTTATTACTTTTACGGATCATGCAGCTTTAAGGTATTTGGTTGCTAAGAAGGATGCTAAGCCCAGGTTAATTTGCTAGGTTCTCTTATTATAAGAATTTGACATAGAAAGTCATGATAAAAAAGGTAGTGAGAACTTAGTGGCTGACCACTTATCAAGATTAGAGAATGAGGATGGACCTATAGGTGATGATGATGAAATAAATGAAGAATTTTCTGATGAGTCTTTAATGTTAGTTAATCATCTTAATACTCCATGGTATGTGGATTATGCTAACTTTATTGTTGCAGGAGTTATGCCTTATGGTTTGGCTTCTCAACAAAGGAAAAAGTTCTTCCATGATGTCAAACACTATCTATAGGAGAAGCCTTATTTGTTCAAAGTTTGTGAAGATGGTGTTTTACGATGAGTGTAGGTGAGAACGAATATCTTGAAATTTTAACTCATTGCCATTCCTCTTTATGTGCAGGACATAATGGTAGCGGAAAGATAGCGGCTCGTGTTCTTGAATGTGGATTCTATTGGCCAACGTTGTTTCAAGATGTAAAAATGTTTGTGGCCTAATGTGACAAGTACCAAAGGACAGGAAATGTAGGTAAGAGGGATGAAATGACTCTAACAAATATTTTGGAAATAGAGGTCTTTGATGTATGGGAAATAGACTTCATGGGTCCTTTCCCTACATCATTTGGCCAAAACTATATCTTGGTTGGGGTAGATTATGTATCCTAATGGGTAGAAGCCAAGGCTACCCCAACCAATGATTCCAAGGTAGTTGTTAAGTTCTTGAAGAAATTATTTTCAAGGTTTGGAGTGCCTCATACGATTAAGTACGCATTTTATAAATTGATCTTTTTAGTCATTGTTGCATAAATATGGGGTGCATCATAGGGTGGCCACACCTTATCATCCACAATCAAGTGGCCAAGTCGAGATCTCTAATAGGGAATTGAAATGGATTTTAGAGAAGAGTGTCTCTAGTTCGTATGGATTGGGCACATAAGTTGGATGATGCACTTTGGACATATAGGATAGCTTTTAAAACACCTATTGGCATGACTCCATATAGGTTAGTCTAAGGTAAAGCATGTCATTTGCCTGTTGAGTTAGAGCATAAAGCTTATTGGGCTATTAGAGCTTTAAATTTTTATCTTAAACAAGCTGGCATACATAGATGTTTGCAATTGAATGAATTAGATGAGTTATGTCTTAGTGCTTATAAGAATGCTAGGATTTATAAAGAAAAGACAAAGAAGTGGCATGATGCCCATATTAAATATAAGAGTTTTAAAGTAGGGGATAAAGTACTTCTTTTTAATTCTAAATTGAGGTTATTCCCTGAAAAATTATGATCTCATTGGAGAGGGCCATTTTTTGTAACTCAAGTATTTGACCATGGGTACTTAAAGCTAAAAAATGATAAGGGTGAACTATTTAAAGCTAATGGTCAAAGGTGCAAGGTGTATTTGGAGAATACTTTTCCTACTCGAGAGGTTTCCTATGTTTATCTTAATAAGGTTGAATTGAATCTTTTTACTAGTACTTAATTAATCTTTCTATCTATTTATATATTTATTGTTGTATTTGTTTTTTTTTATGTACTTTGGTTTTAATTTTTGATGTTTTCATTTACAATTGGAGCAGTCTAGTGTTTTTTATGATTCTTGATGTCATAATGTAGCAATTTTCATTTTTTTCCTCTTTGTTCTCAAGAGTTTTCAAACATTGGTGTTTGTCGTGAGTGCGACTCAGTAAGGGAAATTTTATAGGTTGGTTCTGTCGCGAGCATGACCTGTACCGCAAACACGATGCTTAGCAGAATGGCTGTTTGTCACGAGCACAATAGGATGCAAATTTTTAATTTTTTGGCCAGTTTCCAACCGTTGCAAGCATTTAAAACTACACTATAAATAGCTTTTGAAACCCTAAACTACTATTTTTCAGTAGTTTTCGCCCCTATTTCTTCAAAATCCTCTTCGTTTTTCTCTTTTCTTCATTTTTTATCTCTAAACTCTTTCACTTTGTGTTGAAATTTTTACAAGTTTTTCAGTTTTCACCTATTCCTTTATGAGTATGCAAACTTATTGTTAGGATACAATGGTGAGAGTGAAGACTTTAGCCAAGAAGGATAAGGGTAAAAGGAAAGCTGATGGGAGTTCTTCTCAAGCAGACTGTAGACCTACCATTTATCAAGAAATTTACAATTGCCCATTTTCAATTTCCAGTGACGCTGAAGGTCAGAAATTCCAATTTTTCTCTAAGAAAGACTATGTAGGTATGTGGCATTTGGATTTTACTTTGTTATAGGATTTAGGAATTGCTCAAGACTTTGGCAAGTATATAAAATATATGAGATAGGAGAAGTTTGTCAATATGAAGTTGCCTGTTAAAAAGGATTAGGCTGTAGAATTTTTTGTTACATTGTCTTATGTGGATGATAGGAAGGTGAATATGAAATTTAGGCATGAAGGCATAGAGTATATCTTTGGTTTTAATGAAATGCATGAATGGTTTGGTTTCCCTTTAAATGGAAAAATGTTTTTCCCTCAACAATTTGTTACTGCTGATGTGTGGAAAAGATTGTTTGGTTTGTCTCACTTTGATAACAAAAATTTTACAAATAGGCAAATTAGAGATAATTTCTTATTATTGTTTTATAAATTTTTATGCCATGCCTTGTTTGGTAGAGTAAAGAGTAACAAGGTTCAAGCTAAGGATTTATTTGTTTTGTCCCTTATGCAATCTAGAAAGACACCTTGCTCTATAGACTTTATTTTTGATGGTCTCTATCATGCTTCAATTGCTAAGGCCAAAAGTGTAGGAATGAGCCATCTGGTCACTGGTATTGTGTTAGGTTGCTTGGGAAAATTATAGGGATACGAGCTTGAGGAAAATGAGGTGGTTTCCATGATGGATGTCAAATTCTTGAGGAATTCAAGGTTGTTGAAGAGAGGTGGTTATCCTCCTGCTTTCTTCTCTTATGAGGAGAGGTGTGGCAAAAGTGAAGGAGGAAAACAACCCCCTGATGCTGATGATGTTGATGAGAGTGACAATGAAGAGGAGCATAAGGATGATGATGCTACTGATGAAAGAGGGAGTTCAT
Source organism: Excoecaria agallocha (assembly GCA_037975025.1). Lineage (NCBI taxonomy): Eukaryota > Viridiplantae > Streptophyta > Magnoliopsida > Malpighiales > Euphorbiaceae > Excoecaria > Excoecaria agallocha. Next base: position 222,951 of record JBBPFJ010000032.1, on the reverse strand, counting down.
CGGGGTGGCAGCAAGTGTTGGCTAGTTTGGACAAGATGGACGAGTCCAAAAAGAGTTTGGAGGCCAAGGTGGTCAAAATGGAGATAAGCTTGAAGGATGTGCACCAGAGCCATAAGAGTCTAAGATGGAAGTTGCTTTCATTTTTTTGACGGAACAACATGAAATTCAGCCCCTTTCTATCGAATTCACTTAGTGGAGCTATATAAGGGCAGTCCTTTACTCTTTTTGGTTTATTTTCGTTTTTGATTTCTTGTTGTTTTGATTATTTGTGATTTGTGTTTATGTGTTTCTTTTGTTTATGCTTTTGTGATCCCCTCTCTTTGTATGCTTATGTGCTTTGTTCCCTTACACAATGGGGACATTGTGTCATTTAAGTGTAGGGAATTTGGTGCATATGTTTTACATGATTATTTGGTGTATATGTTTTACATGTGTTAGGTTGTAATAATATAATTACATTGTGTTTTTATTTTGCATTGTGTTTTCATTTATGATGTTTTTATATGCATGTTAGATGATTAGGTTGTTGTTAGTTTGCATGATTTTGGAGCGCTTGTATTTGATGAATATTTAGTAGTGTGAACATGAGACAACTTAATTGACACAAGAGTTTTGGTCTAGTTAGCAAAATTCTTGAGTTATATCATTGGTTATTTTTCTTTGACATCTTTATGTACATAGTGAGGGTTATGATGTGGCAAAGCACTTTAGTATAGGTTCTTTTTAAGTTGTTTATCTTTTCACATTGATAATTTGACCTATAGTTAAGTGAGCTTTTGAAGCCTTTTACATTAATATCTTTCTTTGTATGAGAGCCTTGGTATGCCATATCCTCTAAACTTGTTTTTGGTAAACTTCGAGATTACATTAGTGTGAATTGTGCATGAGAAATGATAAGGGCATTAGAATTTAGCCAATTTTAACTTGCTTAAATAACTAACCCTTTTTGACTTTAGGTAGCCAATTTTGAGCCTTGAACCAATTTTTATTAATTAAACACATAATTAGCCTTAATCCAATTTTTGAACAATAACCCTTTCTTTTGGTACCTTTTATGTGTAGAGGATTAGGATTACTATGTCATTTAATGCAACTCTTGTTAAGTGTAACCATGATGAATAATTGGCTCCCTATTTCTGTTATAAGTCCAATGTTAGAACAAAAGCTAGAAGAAAGAAAAAATAAAGAAAAAATCAAAAATAAAGAAAAGAAAAGAAAGAGAAAATTGAAGAAATTATTTAAAGAAAAGATAACTAGCACAATGTATGGACACTAATAAGGGAATTTAAAATAGTAAGGTTAAAACTTCATATGATCATGCTATGTTACTTTAAGTTTCTTATGATATGGTGATCACTTTTCTCTACACATTATGAGCTATTTAACAAAAAATTGACATACCCTTACCTAAGCCACATTACAACCTTGAATAAGACCCTTTGATTTCATGCATTTGACTTTATGCTAGTTGTCGAGATGTTTATTCATTTACAATCTTTTGGTATGCAATGGCATATTAAATGAAAGAGTGAAACACTAACCCCTAAACATTTGAGTGAGGAATTAATAAAGTGTTTGAGTGAGAGTTACCTTAGGCAATGTTTTGTATGAAATAGTCTATACATATGTTAAGACATTCAATTTCTTGAGTGCTTATATTCTTGTGCTTTGCAACTTCCTAATTCTCCAAATGTGCATGGTTGTTGAGTTAAATAGGCAAGGGTATTGCTTGAGATTTTGCAAATTAAGACTAAGATATATTGAGATGAAGGTTGTAACATGATGCTTCCAAATGGTCATCAAATATGAATGCAAGCTCCATTATTGTGTGAATGTTTTGTATGTGTTGTTTTCTTGCATTTGAGTTTTGTTTGAGGACAAACAAAGTTTAAGTGTGGGGAATTGATGTGAACTGATTCATGCATATTTTATGAATGTTTGTTGTTCAGTAAATGTTTAGGTTTAGCTAGGTTTTTTTGTGAAATATGGTGTTTTTATGTGTTTTTGTATTGTAAGTGTGTGTAGGGAGTAAAGGGATAAGAGCTAAAGAAAGGAGGTAGAAATCAAGCCAAAATGGTGAACTTCCTATCGCAAGTACGGAAAGAGTCTCAAGCGTAACACAATAAGGCTTGAAAGGAAGAGGTCAATGCAAGGAGAAAAAGTCAACATATAGTGCATGCTTTGTCACGAGCATGATATCTTCGCGAGCGCATCAGGAAGGGTAACTTTGTGGTTATTTCTGAAAAGGTACTTGAAGATTCATGTCTTTCTATGCAAGGGTTGCCTAATTCTGGAGGGACATTTTTGAAGGACACAATGATTGGAATCCAAGATATAAATTGACACAAGGAAGCAGTTAGAAAAAAAAGGAACAAGAACAACTATTCTATTTTTACATTTTTATTTAGTGTTTTAAAGAAAAAGGCAATCAAGAAGAAGATTATCTACTTGAAGAGCGGAAAAGGGTTGAGAGATTTCTTTTACTATCTCTTATCATTTGCTTTTTCTTATAAATAGAAACTTATATTTTCTTTGTGAACTTGAACAATATTATCTATATTTTCTATGTTCTTAATAATATACATGATCTTAATTGTAGAATTTCTTGTTAGTACTTTATGTATGATTATTAAAAGTTAGAATATGATTGAGAGATGTATTCTTTCTTTTAACTAATAATGATTCATTATTGAGATATTGCGTGAGAGATCAGGATATTGAAATAATTACTATAGGTTGTCTTTTAATCTTAAAATAAGTGTATTTATTGACTAATAATTAATGAGAGTTAAGAAGTTAGAAATTTATATGCATATTTTAAGAACAACTAATTCAGTATGAGAGAATGAATTAGGACATTAATCCAACTTGGTCTGCAATTTAAGATTTAAGATTTAAGGTAAAAGAATAAGTTCAAGTTCAATTTATAATTTAAAGTTTAAATCTCTAATTGTCTTCTTTAATTAATAATAAAGTAGGTTTAATTAATATATTTAGGTTTAGAATAGATTTAAGTTAATTCGATAGCATAATTAATGAAAGTTGTAAACAAAATTAAGGATTAGGTAATAGTGCATGACCATTCATCCTTTTCCTCGTGGGAACGATATCTTAAGTACTATAGTCGGTGAACCGTGCGGTTGCGGATTTAGCACTAACACACTAGCTCGCTGAAACACCCCAATTTACATCTTTACTATATACAATGCAATCTACTAAAATCATGTTATATCAAGCAATTAACTCGATTAACATCTACATACATTCATGTCATCCGATCCGTCTAATCACATAACTAATATTCTAATTAGGCTTCTCACATCTTTCAGGTACATTTCATTTTGAATATGCATAGTGACTCATTATGCAGCCCATTAACTTAATAATACTAGATTCTACTATCTTAGTCATTTCACTATCATGCATAACATTCAACATTTTAGCACATTTGAATATAGTCATTATAGCTTCTAGATGCATGCATATACTAGCATTCTCACTATGAGCTTATTACAACTTTAACCTCCATATGACATACATATATATATTACAAACCTTATACATATTAAACATGTAAGGAACTATACAAAATTTATCAAAATTCCTACATCAACTTCTATAGACTGGTGTTGGCCTGTCCTAATGCAGAAAACGTTCCTATGCAAAAGCCTTGACTACCAAAAACCTACACGGATCAAAATAACCCATGCTAAGCTATACAGCTTAGTGGGGATTCTAGACATGAAAGAAAACCACTCACAGTGGTCGTAAAAAATATAGGATACACATAACAATTGAAATTAATAATATTTACATATTAAGAAGAAGTATAAGATAAAGCACAATATCTTACACAACAAGATAACCCTTCAATTAATTCGACATACTTGAATTCATACAATTCATTAGGAGATATGTACATAATGTAAATAGATACCAATACATGCTTAAGGAACCACTGTTAAACATGGTAAACCATATATCAGATGTATAATTCATACTGTGATTAACTGTGAAACATTAATGCTTAACTTTAGCCTACTTAAGTTCTAAGAGTGGATAACGGGATTGGTGGATACCCGAGGGTATCAAATGGTGGATATCCGAAGATATCAAAACTATGGACCCAATCAGGGCCAACTGTACGGTGGACCGGTCAAGGATCCAAACGGGTTAATAAACAACCCAAATGGGTTGTGCAAGATCCAGCAGGATCAACTATACTGTGGACCTAAAAAGGTCGCCTGTGGCAGCTGCAATTCCCTATAGTAGCCTATCTATCCATAATTAAACTCTAGTAACAGGCAATACAGTTTTTCATTTTCATTTAAAATATCATGCTTGTACTTATATCATACACACTGTACATGCATATGTTCATATTATAGTACACAATTCTCTACTATATAAACATGCATTTATGCACACATGTAGAAATTCAAGTGTCAGTGATTGAACATACCTCTCATCATGAACTTATACTTGAACATGCTATTCTTTAGGCAACACATCATGATACAATCATGTTATCATACATATAGAATCAATGATCATTTTATAACCTCATACTTTCACATATTCATGTACTTCAATTAGAGTTCCAATATAAATAGTGACAACATATCTTCATAACTTTGTTTTTATAAATCATTAAATTAATATCATGTGTTGCTATTACACATATAACTTTCTTATTTATATTTTAAATTGTTCTAAACTCACATATTAATGCCATATTATAAATTAAATTACATGTTTTAACATGCTTTAGATGTGTTTCAAAATGTTAGGATAAGTGTTGGTGTTTGATGAGGCTAAAAATCATGTTTGACTACAAAAGGAAAGGGCCACGGCTGAGAAAATTGGTCCTTGCTGAGACTAAAGGCTGAAATTGATTCCATAAGGTGTGCACGGCTGAGACAAATGGTCTCGGCCGCAACTCCCTTAAATACCTTAAGAAAAATTCTGCAAAATAGTTTTTCTACATCAATTTGTACATCGTTTTAGACCTCCCAAATGGCATTTTCAGCAAAAATGGTATTCTACAACTTTGTTTCCCTATGTTTCTAGTTTCTAAAAAATAAAAAATATTTGCAATATCATTTTTAGAACTCAAGATAAACGGAATTTACTAAAGGCTGTTCATTAGGGTAGGCAAAACAGAATTTCCGATTTCAAGTGAAAATTAGGCAATCTTATAGGCATTATTAGGCTTTTCTTTCTTCATAGAAATTGTAGATTTTAAAGTCTATTTTGTGTTAGAATTAGCTTCATGTCATTATAATCATTGTAAAAATAATTATTGAGATTTTATCCCAAGCTGTTTAAAATTGAAATTAACAATGAACCTAACATTCAATCAATATAGGGATAATTTAGAGGCCAAATTAGTGCTAGGTTTCAACTACACATTTATACATATAACTCTTGTGTAACTATATAAATTAACATAATTTCAATTTAAGATCCCTAACTCATTTTATGACTAAATTATAGTCATTAGTTTCATCAATTCTTCATGTAACCCTTGTTGTAACACATACTAACTTCATAACTCATCCATTTATTCAATCCATTACACATATGCATCTTAGTCATTCAATCAATAGTCACATGAAAGCAAGATAAAACTATCCCATACCTTGGCTGAAACCAATAGAAATCCCTACTCCTTTAAAACTCTTTTGCCCTTATTCTTCTTCTACAATCTTCCTCTACAACAAGGCACATATCTTTGCATTAAAATCCAGAATTCTCCTTTTCATCAAAGTGTACAATCTTTCCATTGAAAAAGAAGGAGAAGAAGAAGAGAATATTCAATTTCTTCTTACCTTAGCAATTGAGTTCAAAGATTATCTCATACTAATTCACATGCATCCAAATTCTTGAAAATAAAATTGAGGAAAAGCTTTGACCTATTGAGAGAAGAGAACAAAGATGAAAGGGAACGAAGGGGGAGATGGTGCCGTCCAAGTTGAAATACCAGCAGAAAATGATTTTCTTTTCTCTCTCCCACTAACTTCTTTCCATTTATATGAGTGGCAAACTTCCCTTTTACTCCTTCTAAACTTTGCATGTCACACAAATATCACATACCTTTATGCATGCTATTATTTGATCCCTCCTTTTATTCTATCTTTAAAATCAACCTCTCCATTTAATACCTTTGATAAATTGACCTCTCAATTATTTATTTATTCACATTTTCCCCAAAAGATGCCATAATTACAAATTTACCCCAAATTAATACTTTATACTTCAATTATACCTTTGAGAAATTTTAAACTATAACATTAAATTTTATTTTCATACAAATAATATAATAGCACAATAATTTATCACTTGTCCCATACTTATGTGAAATTTTCATTTTTAATTTAATCTTAATCAAATAAATCCTACTCAAATCATGAAAGTTTCAATTAGGATCATTTAGGGGCCTTACACTCGCCCTAGGTCTCCTCTTAGATACCAGAGGTTGCTAGCTGTGAGATTTTCCCCATATGGATGTCCAGGAGCTTCATTTTCTACACCCCTCCACTTTATGGACATTTGAGGGCATTTACTTTGATGGTACCTCCTTCACAGGTTCCATCACCTCCTCCCTAGGCACCTCTAGCTCCTATTTCAGATGAGATATCCAAGAGATTGGCTGTGATAGATGACACACAAAGGACTATACTCGTAGCGGTACAATTTTTGCAGACACTACCAACAGCTGTTCGGACTTTACAGACAGAGGTATATAGGCTCAAAGTAGACATACAGGTTGTAAGGCATAGGTTTGATGAGTCCTTATAGGTAGTAGATGACTCCCTCACCCAGCTCAGAGATCAGGGCACTCACATCGAGACAGAGGTTCTTAGAGCCAGAAAAATAGTGACCGAGACAGACGTATCATCAAGTATTAGAGCTAGGGCCTTCACAGTGATTGATTGTTTTTGTATTTAGGGAGTTTTATTTTATCAAAATTTTTTATGTATATAAAAATAGGGTTGTATATAACTTATTTTGTCATTATATGTGTAACACCCTCTATACAATTCCAAGTCTGTATTATTTTATTAACATTTCTACTACAGTCAATTTATTATTTAATTTGGAAAAATTTGCCAGCTTGACGACTTAATATTCATACTGTCCAGACCTACAATATTCAAATTACACTCCCAAATATCATTCATCCCACTCCTAAACTTCAACAATCAACATAGCACTTTAATATAGCTCATCATATGAACAACTAGAGGCATCTTTTTCAACACACCAACAATAAATTTTACTATAGTCATAAATTATTATAGATAACTTCATAAGGTATTTGAAAATTTGTGCAAAATATTTACAACCCAAATGTAACATAAGTTTCCCTACTCTGTACATGCCACTACTGGTCTTCAGCGTCAACTGGCTACACCTGTCCCTGCGCCCAGTCACAATAAACTACATGCTAAGCAATATAGTCGCTTAGTGGTGGGTACATTTACATAAAATTTTACTTACTATATTCTAAGTATTTAAATCAATAAATTCATTAATAATTTGATGAATTTTTAGATTTCATAAATTTCAAATTTATTCTCTTTATGTCATAATTTTTCCCTAATTGGCTCAAAAATATTCTTTTATATCTAATTTAACAATTTTACCATTTTAAGTAAAAAAATTTTAATTATAACCCTGAAGTTTGACTTCTTCACTTTGGACCCAATTTTGACTTTCACGTTGACTTTTCTTCAATTTAGCTAATTTAACGGCAATTTTGACCCGATCGATTTCCTTTAATATTTTTTGCTTTAATTATACAAATTAAATTTTGGTCCTTAAATTTTTCTTTAGGTGAAAAAATTATTGTTTGGTTCCTGTAACTTTTCTTAATTACGGTCTTGCCCTTTTTTAGTCAAATTACTCGTCTTGACCATTTTAACCATAATTTGACCATTTTGCCCTCGGTTACTCGTGTAATTATATTTCTACAACTATTGAACATATATACCTCATTTTTCACCTTATTTCACTCTTATTCACATTTTTAATATTTTAAGGGCCGTAAATACCCCCTTTTCACAATTTTATGTAAAATTATCATTTTGCCCCTAGTTATAATCCATAGGAAAACCATAAACTGGATAAGCGGATGGGCAAATCCAGTAGGTGGGAGCAGTCGTACCACTAAGGTGTGGTGCTACTCCCTAGTATATCAGTATAATGAGCCAGCTAACAGTACATTCTCACTTTTTTAGTACAGTAACAGTGGAGTGACAGTAAAGCAATAGTATAGTATAGAGAACATCGCGGAGTAAATACACCCTATGGCTAGCCATACTATCATAAGGTCCTGGGTTACCGATGAGCACTAAGGGAATAATAAATCATTGTACTTTCTTACTTTATATTATTTTTACATTGTTTTACATACCAAACACATTATGTTAATATTATCATAATTTCATTTCTATTCATTCAAGCTCATTAATTATACACTTCACAATTATACACATATTAATACAAAAATATAATTAGTATATGCTATTACTCACACATATACCATTCGGCCACTTAAAGGCCTCACACTTACACATTGTTTTATCCTTCCTTTTTTTGCCATACACATTTCTATATGTCCTTCAAGCATCATTATGATGTAACACACTTAGTTTACCTTAAAATTCTTAAGGTTCACCAACTTCCATCATTATGTACACTTACATACATTAATGTACATTCATTATTTTTCACTCTAATCTACACCATTATATTTCTCATACCTTAACTTATTTAATTATCATCAATCACTCAATTAAAAGCCAATTTACATGAAGGTGCCCTAAGGTACCACATCCGGCCATCATATGAAATCTCATTTCCACCTTGTTTTATTTTCCCAATTTATATCATATTTATTTTTATGCTCATTTTAAACCGTAATATAATGATACATGCTAATATTACATGAAAATTCCAAAGTTTCATTAACTTTACCCATTATGTAACTATTACATAATAGGTGTACATATTCATTTTTATATTTTAATCAATGCCATCACCTCTGTTACACCTTATTTCACGTAATTGTCATTAATTATTCAATTAAACATCAAAACATAATGGGTTACTTAAGGTATTCCATTCGGCCATCAAAGTCCCATTAGCTTTCACTTTAATTCGACCTTTAATTCATATTTCTAATGACTTAATTTACCATTATATCAAGTCATATTAAATTATTTCACCATTTTATGCAATTTCCCATAGTTACATAATGTAAAAATCATAGAAAATTTAATTAAATTAATGAAATTAAATGTTGATTGTATCCACTAACCTTAATTAGGCTGATTTTCACCTATTCTTCCTTTTCTATTCCTTTTCTTCCTTAGTTCCTTCCTTCCTCCTTGTTTTCCTCTTTGGGCCAAATATGAAAGGGAGAAAAAACACATGGTTAATGCATGTTTTTAATTAATTTAAAATCACTACTATAATCCTCTAGCCCAATTCTATATGCCTATGAAATTTGCCCTTCAAATTCCACCTAAAACTCAAGAAATCATAAAATTTTACCTTAGGGTTCTTACCTTAAATCCTTAATTTCTTGGCCTCCTTTTGATAAAAATCCTTTTACAAGTTAAAGAGGATGCATTTATGAGCTTTGGGTTGTAATTAAGGCTTGTGGTTTAGAGAAAGAAAGCTTGAGATGAAGAAAAAATGGAAGATGGGGCAAAAATGGGGGTTTTGGATTTTAAAGAAGAAAAGGGGGGAAATGTGCAAATTTTTGGGGGAGTTTCAGATTTCTGTAACCCATATCTGATGTTATATTTATGTGTAAAATGGATGGCCAAGATTCACTCATTAACTACCAAATCCAAGGGCCCTAATTTTTGTCACTTATTACCCCTACACCAAGTTAGGCTTATCCTAATGGCCTAAGCTCACTCACACTTGATCATGGCTTTATATTAATAATTATGTATCTTTTATGGTCAAATTCTCTAGTTTGACCCTCCAAATGACCTGGTATCGGTTTTGTATCCTGAAATATGAATTTTTGTTCCCAATATCAGATTGTCATGAAAATTTATACTGATTGTCCCTATATATTCAAAAATATTTGGTTAAAATTTCATATCATTCTGACATCATTTCAATATACTTTCGGCCTTGATAGCTTGAATAGCCGATCGAAAGCCCAAAATTTTAGAATTGTCAGAATTACTATTTTTCAATTTCCTAGGGTGTCTTTTAACTATTCACATGATGCATGTAAAATATGGGAGCAATCAGAGATCTCTAGGTCCCTCAATCGCTCCATCAAAGTTTTGGTCAACCCTAAGTAAACCCATGAATTATTTTTTTATTTGCTCATTTAGAGACCTATTTGACCTCAGTTTCTCTTTAAATTATACCATTATACTTTGCTCAACCTGTGATTTCATTTCTTAGTCTCAGGTTACATTGTCTGTCGGGTCCTCTATCTCAAGTTTTTCGGTTTCGATATAATTACCCCTTTATACTTGTATTGAGTTTTCTCACCCAATTCAACTCCAATTTTTTCAAAATTTAATCAAACGTAATTTTTCATGTTCTGTAACTTAATATGTATGATAGATGCAAAAATTTAGGTGTTATAGTACTCCCCCCTTGAAATTTTGTCCTCGAAATTTACTTGGATCGAAGAGGTGGGGGTACTATTGTCACATTGCCTCTTCAGGTTCCTTGGTAGCTTCTTCCACATTATGGCATATCCAAAGAACTTTGACTAATGGATCTATTTATTTCGCAGTTGCTTGATTTCTTGTGCTAAAATCCTCATCGGTTCTTCATCATAAGACAAGTCAGGCCTCAACTGTATTTCTTCTTATGTGATAACATGAGAAGGATCCGAATGATATCTCCTTAACATAGAAACATGGAATATGTCATGGATCCTTTCCAATTCAGATGGTAGCTTTAACCTATATGCCACTGGTCCTACGTGTCGTGTTATCTCATAAGGTCCGATGAATCTGGGGCTAAGCTTGCTCTTTTTACCAAATTGGAGAACCTTCCATCATGGCGAAACTTTTAGAAATACTTTATCCCCTACGTTAAATTCTATGTCTTTTCTCTTTAAATCTGCATATGACTTATGTCGATCTGTCGCTGCTTTCAAGTTATCTCTTATCAGTTTCACTTTTTCCTCTATTTCTTTGATCTAGTCGGGTCCTACTAACTTGCTTTCACTCAATTCTATCTAGCATAAAGGTGTTCTACATTTTCTCCTGTACAGTACTTCATATGGGGCCATTTTAATACTGGACTAGTAGCTGTTATTATAGGCGAATTTAGCTAATGGAAGATTTCTCTCCCAACTGCCTTCAAATTCTAGTACATAACACCGTAACATATCTTCCAATATCTGTATCACCCGCTTGGACTGGCCATCTATTTATGGATGGAAGGCTGTACTATAATCTAAATGGGTTCTCAGTGCTTCTTGAAGTTTTTGCCAGAATCTAAAAGTAAACCATGGGTCCCTATCAGAAATTATGGATATTGAAACACCGTGAAGCCTCACAACCTCATTCACATAAATTTCTGCAAGTCAAAATATAGATAAATTCGATCTAACTGGGAGAAAGTGAGCTGACTTAGTCATCCTATCTGCAATCACCCAGATAGAGTCTTGTTGTTTTCTTATAAGTGGTAAACCAAACCCAAAATCCATAGTGATTTGTTCCCATTTCCGTTTCGATATAGTGATAGGATGTAATAGTCCTAAAGGTACTCGATGTTTAGCCTTAATCTGTTGATAAGTTAAACATCTTGTTACAAAATCCGCTATCTCATTCTTCATTCCCGGCCACTAATATGATTTCTTCAGTTTTTGATACATTTTATTACTGTCGGAATGTATAGCATAGGGAATATTGTGAGCTTCTGTCAAAATGTTTTTCTTTAATTCTGCATCACTGGGTACACATATCCTGCCTTTATAGTATAAGCAATCATCACGACCCAGGGAGAATTCAATGCTTTTACCTGCTCGTGTTCGAGGATGGGAGATAATGGAGGCTAGCCTTTCATCATATCTCTGAGCAGCCTTTACTTGTTGAAGCCAATCTAGTTTCATTTGCATTTCAGCCATAAGTGCTCCATCCTGTGTTACATTTAATTTCACTTTCATGGCTCGTAGGGCCATAAAATATTTCCTGCTGAGCGCATCAGCTACTATGTTTGCTTTGCCAAGATGGTGGTCAATCAAGCAATTATAGTCTTTGGTGAGTTCTAGCCACCGTCTCTATCGTAGGTTGAGCTCTTTCTATGTAGGCAGGTATTTCAGACTTTTTTGGTCAGTATAAATGTAGCACTTCTCCCCATATAGATAGTGTCTCCATATCTTCAACATAAACACAATGGCTACTAGTTCCAGATCATAGGTAAGGTAATTTCTTTCGTGTGGCTTTAACTGTCTAGAAGCATATGCCACCACCTTTGCCTCCTACATAAGTACACACCCTAATCCATTCCTGGAGGCATCACTCTAAAGGACATAAGGTTTACCTAAAATGGGCTGAGTAAGAATAGGAGCTTCAATCAACATGCTTTTTAACTTCTCAAAGCTTTGCTGGTATTTCTCAGTCCATTCAAATTTGACATTTTTCTGTAATAACTTAGTGAGTGGGGAGGCTATCATAAAAAATCCTTTCATAAATTGCCTGTAATACCCAGCTAATCCAAGAAAGCTTCGAACTTCTGAAACATTTTTAGGTGGCTTCCAATCAAGTATGACTTTAATTTTTGTGGGGTCTACCTTGATGCCTTTGGCTGATACCACGTGACCAAGGAAAGCAACCTCATTCAACCAAAACTCACATTTGCTGAATTTAGCATATAGCTACTTATCTCTCAGTGTCTATAGTACAATTCTTAAATGTCAATCATGTTCTTCCGGTATCTTAGAATAGACTAGGATGTCATCAATAAATACCACCATGAATTGATCCAGATAAGGATGAAAAATACGATTCATCAAATCCATAAAAGCAGTCGGTGCATTAGTGAGACCAAAAGGCATAACTACAATTTCATAGTGCCCATACCTTGTATTGAAAGAATTTTAGGAATATTTATCTCCTTTAATCCAAGTTGGTAGTACCCGATCTCAAGTTAATCTTTGAAAATGTACTAGCACCTTTTAGTTGATCGAACAAATCATCAATTCTGGGCAATGGATATTTATTTTTGATGGTGACTTTATGCAGCTATCTATAGTCCATGCATAGTCTGGGAGACCCATCTTTCTTTTTTACAAATAACACTGGGGCTCCCCAGGGGGAAACACTCGGATGGATGAATCCTTTTTCTAACAATTCTTGTAGTTGAATCTTCAGTTCTTTCAATTCTACTGATGCCATACAGTAAGGGGCCATGGCAATAGGTGTTGTACCAGGTAATACATCAATGCTAAATTTAATCTCCCTCACAGGGGGGCAATCATGTTAATTCATCAAGAAAAACATCAGGGAAGTCTCTAACCATAGGCACATCACTAACCTGCGGCTTCTGAGCCTCAAATTTAGTAACAAAAGCCAAGTAAGCCTCACAGCCTTTTCTAATACATCTGTGCACTGCAGTGGCTGAGATGATGTTAGATAAGAAGTTAGATCTTTCTCCTATAACCATAATTTCCTGACCTTTTGGGGTTTTCATGGTGATCCTTTTCAAATGATAGTCAACAATTGCTTGGTGTTTTTGGAGCCAATCAATCCCTAAGATAATATCAAACTCATGGAATGAAAGTTTAATCATATGTGCAGGGAAGGTAATCTGTTGGATTTGGATAGGACAACCCCTATATAACTTGTTCACAACCACACTATACCCCAAAGGATTACTTACCAGAATATCTTGATCTAACTGTGCTTTTTCTAATCCCTTTCCCCGTTCAACTCTAGTGCTCAAATATGAATGTGTAGACCTGGGATCTATCAATGCATAAACAGTATCATCAAAGAGGTAAAACTTACCTATAATCACGTTCGGAGCATCCTGTTTTTCCCAGGCTCTAACTGTATAAGCCTTGGCCAAAGATGGCCTACCTAAAACTGGGGGAGCTGGGGCATTGCCTTGGGCAAATACAGCCCTACTGGGTCCACCTCTACCTCGACCTCGACCTCTATCTTAAAGAGCTTCCTATTTGCTAGTAGTAGTTTGTATAGCTGATGCAGTAGTCTATGTCGATGTTTTTTAGGCAATTCTTCACTAGATGATCTTGAGATCCACACCTCAGACATGCTCCTATCGGTCTCCAGCACTCCCCTACATGTCATCTCCCACAATGCTTGCAAACTAACACCTCTGGTCTACTAAAACTATGGGCCCGTAGGGTACTGCCCACTAATACAATAGAGGGAGGTACCCTATGATGTGGTTCGCTGACTCACTGCTGGTATGGCTGAGGACTCCTATGGGGGAGTTGCTGTAGGACCCCTGGTTCTCTTGTTGGACCCACTGCCCCATTGCTCTTGAGGATGGCCTTCTTTTTTGTTGGAATCTGACCTGCCTACTCACTTCCTCTTACTGAATCGTCTCTATCTTGATAGCTGCATCTACTAGCTCCTTCCTATTTGTGTATTCTCGTACTACTAAGATCTTTCTCAAATTAGTATGGAAACCTTTCTCAAAAAGCTAACACATCTTCTTTGGAGGGAATTTATAGTCCTTTATATAAAAACTCAGCCTCTCAAATTCCGATCATACTCCTGAACTGTTTGTGTACCTTGGCATAGTCACCAAAATGCCTCCTCTATAGCTCTTAGATACTCTCTGACCACATATTTATCTCGAAACTGCTTGTAGAAGTAATCCCAGGTAACCTGCTCTGGTGGTGTTATGGCGCCTAATTGTGTCCCACCATATGTATGCTGGTCCGTGGAATAGTGCTACTGCTCCCTCAAGCTTCTCTTCTAGTGGACTATGTGTGATTTGGAACAAACTTTCCATCTTATTAAGCCATTCTTCTGCATGGATAGCTATGATTGGCTTTCGGCCATAAAAGTCCTCTTCACTAATCTCTTTAATTGCTCCAGTATAGATTTGTTAGATGACTGAGGTGGTGCCTACTGCTGAGGCTGAAATCTCTGAAAGAACTCGGCCATCATTTGCATGACATAAGCTGAAGTAGGAGGCGAAGGAGTCTGTGGCACTGGTGCAGGAGTGTGCTGGGTAGGCTACTATGATCTAGTACTCGGTATTGATTCCAGTGTTTTTGGGCTTACAGGAGCCTCACTCTCAGTATCACTCACTATCTTAGCAATTTGTCTGGTGCCAGAAGCCATAATCGATACTGAAATGAACAAGGGACAAGTAAGATTCAATTCTAGCATTTATATCACAAATATAGTGGCATGTACTTGTATCATTATTATATTTCCACTCATTCTCCCGATTAACATCACATTTTGCGCATTAACTCCAATCTTAGCACCACCTAAACCATGCTCTGATACCATTAAATGTAACACCCTCTATACAATTCCAAGTCTATTATTTTATTAACATTTTTACTACAGTCAATTTATTATTTAATTTGGGAAAATCCGACAGCATGATGGCTTAATATTCATACTGCCCAAACCTGTAAAATTCAAATTACATTCACAAATATCATTCCTCCCACTCCCAAACTTCAACAATCAATGCAACACTTCAATATAGCTCATCATATAAACAACTAGAGGTATCTATTCAAACACACCAACAGTAAATTTTACTATAGTCATAAGTTATTACATATAACTTCATAAGGTACTTGAAAATTTTTGCAAAATATTTACAAGCCAAATGTAACATAAGTTCTCCTACTCTGTACATGCCACTACTAGTCTTCAGCGTCAGCTGGCTATACCTATCCCTGCACACAGTCACAATAAACTACACAATAAGCAACATAGTTGCTTAGTGGTGGATACATTTACATAAAATTTCACTTACTATATTCTAAGTATTTAAATCAATAAATTCATTAATAATTTAATGAATTTTCAGATTTCATAAATTTCAAATTCATTCGTACTTATGTCGAAATTTTCTCTTAATTGGCTCAAAAATATTCTTTTATATCTAATTTCACAATTTCACCATTTTAAGTGAAAAATTTCATTTATGCCCCTAAAGTTTGACTTCTTCAATTTGGACATAATTTTGACTTTCTCATTGATTTTTCTCCAATTTAGCTAATTTAACTCCAATTTTGACCCGAATCGATTTCCTTTGATTTTTTTTGCTTTAATTATACAAATTACATTTAGGTCCTTAAAATTTTTCTTTAGGTGGAAAAATTACCATTTGGTCCTTGTAACTTTTCTTAATTATGTTCTTGCCCTTTTTAGTTAAATTACTCGTCTTGACCATTTTAACCATATTTTTACCATAGTTTGATCATTTTGCCCCTCGGTTACTCGCGTAATTATGTTTTACCCTTATTAAACATATATACCTCATTTTTCACCTTATTTCACTCTTATTCACATTTTTAATATTTTAAGGGCCATAAATACCCTTTTTTCAGGGTTTCATGCAAAATTACCATTTTGCCCTTAGTCGTAGACAGTAGAAAAACTATGAACCGAATAAGCGGATGGGGCAAATCCAGTAGGTGGGAGCAGTCGTACCACTAAGGTATGTGCTACTCCAATGTATCAGTATAATGAGCTAGCTAGCAGTACATTCTCACTTTTTCAGTGCAGTAACAGTGGAGTGATAGTAAAGCAACAATACAGTATACAGAACACCATGGGATAAATACCCCTATGGCTAGCCGTACTATCCTAGGATCCTGGGTTACCCATGAGCACTATAGGCACAATAAATCATTGTATTTTCTTACTTTATATTATTTTTACACTATTTTACATACCAAACACATTATGTTAATATTATCATAATTTCATTTCTATTCATTCAAGCTCATTAATTATACACTTCACAATTATACACATATTAATACAAAAATATAATTAGTATATGCTATTACTCACACATGTACCATTCGGCCACTTAAAGTCTCACACTTAAACATTGTTTTATCTTTTCTTTTTATGCCATACACACTTCTATATGTCCTTCAAGCATCATTATGATGTAACGCACTTAGTTTACCTTAAAATTCTTAAGGTTCACCAACTTCCGTCATTATGTACACTTACATACATTAATGTACATTCAATATTTTTCACTCTAATCACCTCCATTATATTTGTCATACCTTAACTTATTTAATTATCATTAATCACTCAATTAAAAGTCAATTTACTTAAGGTACCATATCCAACCATCATATGAAATCTCATCTCTACCTTGTTTTATTTT
Organism: Excoecaria agallocha; assembly: GCA_037975025.1. Taxonomy (NCBI): domain Eukaryota; kingdom Viridiplantae; phylum Streptophyta; class Magnoliopsida; order Malpighiales; family Euphorbiaceae; genus Excoecaria; species Excoecaria agallocha. The sequence goes on along the minus strand of JBBPFJ010000032.1, from coordinate 205,602 downwards.
CCTAATTTATATCATATTTATTTTATGCTCATTTTAAACCATAATATAATGATACATGCTAATATTACATGAAAATTCCTAAGTTCCATAAACTTTACCCATTATGTAACTATTACATAATAGGTGTACATATTCATTTTTATATTTTAATCAATGTCATCACCTCTCTTACACCTTATTTCACTTAATTTTCATTAATTATTCAATTAAACATCAAAACATAATGGGTTGCCTAAGGTATTTTATTTGGCCATCAAAGTCCCATTAACTTCCACTTTAATTCCACCTTCAATTAATATTTCTAATGACTTAATTCACCATTATATCAAGTCATATTAAATTATTTCACCATTTTATGCAATTTCCCATAGTTACATAATGTAAAAATCATAGAAAATTTAATTAAATTAGTGAAATTGAATGTAGATTGTATCCAATAACCTTAATTATGCTAATTTTCACCTATTCTTCCTTTTTCTTTCCTTTTCCTCCTTGGTTCCTTCCTTTCTCCTTGTTTTCCTCTTTGGGCCAAATTTAAAAGGGAGAAAAACACATAGTTAATGCATGTTTTTAATTAATTTAAAATCACTACTATAATCCTCTAGCCTAATTCTATATACATATGTAATTTCCCTTTCAAATTCCACCTAAAACTCAAGTAATCACAAAATCTTACCTTAGGGTTATTACCTTAAATCCTTAATTTCTTTGCCTCCTTTTGATAAAAGCCTTTTATAGGTTAAAGAGGATGAATTTTTGAGCTTTGGGTTGCAATTAGGGCTTGTTATTTAGAGAAAGAAAGCTTGAGATGAAGAAAAAATGGAAGATAGGGAAAAATGGAGGTTTCGGATTTTAAAGAAGAAAAGGGGGAAATGTACAAATTTTGAGGGGAGTTTTAGATTTCTATAACCCCTATCGGATGGCCTATTTATTTGTAAACTAGATTGCCAAGATTCACTCATTAATTACCAAATCCAAAGGCCCTAATTTTTGTCACGTGTTACCCATACACCAAGTTAGGCTCATCCTAATGGCCTAAACTCACTCAAAATTGATCATGGATTTATATTAATGACTTATGTATCTTTTCATGGTCAAATTCTCTGGTTTGGCCCTCCAAATGACCTGATCTTAATTTTGCACCCTGAATATGAATTTTTGTTCCCAATATCAAATTGCCATGAAATTTTGAACCGAGTGTCACTACATATTCAAGAATGTGTGGTTCAAATTTTAGCTTATTCTGACATCATTTCATTATACTTCTGACCCCGACAACTTGAATAGCTGGTCCAAGGCCCAAAATTTCAAAATTGTCAAAATTACTATTTTTTAGTTCTTGGGGTGTCTTTACACTATTCAAATGATGCATGTGAAATATGAGAGCAATCAGATATCTCTAGGTCCCTCAATCGCTCAGTCAAAGTTTTGGTCAACCCTAGGTAAACAGGTGACATTTTTCTTTATTTGCTCATTTAAAGACCTATTTGACCTCAGTCTCTCTTCAAATTATACCATTAGACTCCGCTCAACATGTGATTTTATTTCTTAGTCTCAAGTTACATTGTCTGCCAAGTCCCCTATTTCGAGTTTTTCGGTCCCGATACAATTACCCCTTTATACTTATTACTGAGTTTTCTCAACTTATTCAACTTCAATTTTCACATAATTTAGCCTAGGGTAATTTTTTTGTGTTCTATAACTTAATATGTATGACAGATGCAAAAATTGGGGTGTTATAATATGTCTCATAGTATTTATGCTTTCTTTGCTTAGAAGATGAATGAACATGAATGCCATGTAGTAAATGATAACTTGTAAATAACCATGCCATAACAAAACAAAGGTAATAATAATAATAATAATAATAATAATAATAATAATAATAATAATAATAAAAATAATAATGAAAACAATAGGCCAAATTTAATAAGCAGTACATTAACATTCAATGTCTTTCACATCAAGTACCCAGACCCCACCAAGGAGGCATATATTTACTTCATCAATAACAACAAAGCCAGATCAATTATCACCATCTCTCAGAGCGAGAGAAGCTTTGATCTGAACACACCAAAAGCCACAAGGCTGATATTGAGAGCAAAGAATTACCGGGCAAAGGATAATGATAATGGGTTTCAGCACCCCCAATGATACCTCTCAAAAATATATTTACTAAGGATGACTTCAGACATTTTAAGTGATTCCTTAGAAGAAATATATATATCTACCAGGAACATCCCTGATGGAGCATTACTTCATAATAGAACAACCAAATCATTCAAAAAAAGCAACCAATAGGTCAGCTAATGAATAACATCCATCAAACACTAATCTAATAATCTCAATTGATGTTACAGGATAATTTTAATATTCAAGTATGATGTATTGTCTTTACTCTACATGCCGACAAACTGGCACTAGTCATGACATGTTTTTAGCAATTTGGTTCTGCAAGCCCCAGGTGCTAATTAGGGAAGATCTTTATTGTTGTCACAATTTTGCATATCCCAGACACTAATTGGATAAGTAGAGACTCGCTGCCTTCAATGGAGTTAGTCTCAAGTCATCTTGATTCCGCATGCCCCAGGTGCTAATCAGAAACATTCAAGTAACCTAATTCTGCATACCTCAGGCGCTAATCAAAGTTAATTAATTTATCCCAATTTTGCATGTGCCAAACACTAATCGAATAATCAACATAGGATTAGTGCATCGATAAGTTGATGTTAAAATATCCAAATTTAGGGTTAACGATTGACAAAATGATGATAACTACTTAATCAAGAGACTCACTACCTCAAAAGGTACGTGTTGTAATCAAATAAGAGATTCGCTACCTTAGGTATGTACCTTTTTCCTTTTACTCTAAACTTTGGCTCACTTTGGCACTAGTGCACTAACTCCCCAAAATCGGGGGCATTTGTAGACACCGTGACCTAAGGTAGCCTATATTAGGGTTACCCAATGATGAAAAAATAATTTATTACTAACTGTGGGTTCGGATCTCGAAACTCCGATCATGGATTTGTTGTTTTCTCTTAAAGATTTTCAATATTTTCTAAATGCATTCAAATATTTTTTATTGTTATAACAAAATACATAGAAAACCCTATTTTTAAACTAATAGTGGTGACAGACGGCCATCTGTCACCTGAGGGGCAGCCATTTATGGGTCATTTCCTCTGGTACAGTGTAAATTAAGGGCATTTTAGGGAGAGTTGAGGTCTAGTGATGAGGGATGTAGTCCCTCATTGACAGACACCTATTCATAGGTCAAAACCTAGATTTTCCCACATTTTCTTGGATTTTCAAAAAGAGAAAGTTATCTGATAAAGATCAATGTAGATTTTTAGGATTTTGACCTCTAAATTTAGGTAATTTTTGAGTTGTAATTGGATTAAAACTCTTTTTTAGGTATAGAAACAAAAATCTAGGGTTTCTTAAGAGAGGAATTATTATTTTGAGAGCAACAATTAGAGAAGGAAGAAAACTAATTTCTTTCTCTCTCTATAGGTTTTTTTACTCTAGCAATTTTCTTCAAACACATACAATGAATTTCATACTTTCTTTGAGAATCCAAGAGCATGATTTGGAGAAAAGATCTGGACTACAAAATTCATAGAGTCAAAATATCTCCTAAGGATAATATTTTTGGCTTATTCTCATTTTCTCTCTCTATAATTCATTCTCATGATTTCATGATTATTGAATACTAATTTGATTCACTTTGATTGTTAAATCTGAGTAATGTGCATGCTTTATCAAAGTAGAATTTGGTTCTAATTTGTGTAATGTGCTGGAGGTACGGTAGATTATGAAGATTCCTTTATTGTTGTTATATGAAGTTTCCTTCTTTTCCATGTATAATATACTGTAAGTCAACAATTTTGGTGTAATGTAATGCATATTTAAGTGCTTTCTAATGTATCTTAGCATGATTTAGTGTTTAGTTATCGTGTATTTAAGGCTAGAAAATTATTTAATTGATTCTTTGTATTTTTGCCTTAATTCTGTATTTTTTGTTCTATTCTAGAGGTGACTGATAGGAAAAAGAGCTGAAGGACAACTGTCCCTCATATGAGGGATGGGACAGCTGTCCCTCATATGAGGGATGGGACATCTCAGCCCCTTCCTTCTGTCTGTCCCTCACTCCATAGATTGCCATCCCTTACCTCTTTTGGCCGTTCATGGGGTATTTTTATTGTATCTTTCATGCATTTTAAGGGGTTTCTGTATTTTCAAATTATATATTCTTTCCATACGATATTCGTGCACTATTTGGTGTATTTTTGTTACTATGTATGCACTGTTGTACTTGTAATTAGTCTATTTGTATGAATAAAGCATGTAATTATTTTATCATCAATTCCAATTAACTTGCTTGTTTGATTTTTTTTTAGTAATCGATGTATCTATGGTCGTGGAGGACATATGGTTTTTGCATGGGAAGTCATGCTCCCGCACTGATACCATCTCTATCGCGATTACTTCATTGCTTCACATTTTTATTTGTTTATTATGATGTGGTTTGTTATTTTTTTGTTGTTATTGGTTTGTTTATTTTTGGATGTATTATTTTTAGGGTTGTAATAGCTAGTAAAAAAGGATTTTTCCAAACACGTTAAACTGAAAAGCATTTAAAGAGTTTCATAGCAAATGAGTTACGTTTTTTTTTTATAAAACATGGACCATTGTCCAAATTTTATGCCCAAAAATCCACACAATGTAATAAATGTCCTTTATAAATACGCATAAGGGAACCAATGTTCCCAATTCAAATCACTTTCCCGATTCATGTATGTATATTATTTTATCCTTATCTTGCTGGACAATTTTCTTATGTAATAACTTTAGTAGGACTTTATTGATTTACTGCTTTCTTTACTTGATTGCAATGTTTACTTATTCTTTATTGCAAATGCATAATGTGAGAGAAGAGAGTGAGTTAATGTTTAAAACCCAATTATAAAACAACACATAACCAAGGTGCCTAATAAGAGTGATGTCCCGAACACCAATCTCTATTTAGGCATCAAAAGGGTGAGAATCATTTTTCAATGTTCGGTTAGGTGCTGACTCCATGACACCTACCTTTTTGGGCCCATTAGTAGAGACCTTCATAGGTTGACTCCAACAATAATTTGGGCTTGATCCCTTTTATTGTTAAGTGGCCAATTTATGATTAATAGTGAGCCTCTTTCAGTCTCAGACCTTAAAAGCGGGCCTCCGAGAGCAAACCCAAAAATAAGCAATGGCTTTAACGCACGTCATAATATGTCCTAATGAGAAGTAGCTCAAGCCGAAGCTCTAGAGGGTTCATCTTTAACCTCATTAGGTTTATTCAGAAGAGACTCATGGAGCCAGTCTTGGAGTTGATCAAAGCTCACTCGAGAGCATGCAATAATTGCCTGCCATGTTTGCACCACATTGGGGTACTTTGAGGCTGTAGGTATTATCCCCAAAAAGGGTTTTAGATTTTGACCTTGCGGTGACCCTAGAGTCTCTTCCTCTAGAGGAGCTGTGCCACCCACTCCTGAGACCTCGACATCATTATTTTTTTGGATTATAAAGGTAAGGATGGATATTTTTGAGGCATTTCAACATACACTTCATACTATTGTGGATCTTTGAGATAGGATGTATAGAGCCTACGGGATATAGCCATAGATATGTTGAGGCAAGATGTATAGAGCCTGTGGGATATCATGGCAACTACTATTAGACTAGCGGATCAAAGGGTACATGTCATAGATGCATCCATTATAACCATGGCAAAGTCAGCATAGAAGATCAAGGTAGTGATCCTTAATCTTAGGATAAATGTAGTCATAGGCCATGAGCAGCTTGACATGTGCCTCACCCAATGGATAGGGCTCTTTAAGAGCATCTTCGCCAGTAGGAGATAGCTATAATACAGGTCCACATAAGGGGTTATCCAACTTTTAAGGCTTGTGGGTTAGATCCCAATGCCTTTGGTAGAAAGGATAGGCTTTCAGCTTCAGACATCTCATATGACACCCTAGGTAGGACCATCTCAAGCAAAGCTATCTCAACCTTTTTACCTATCCAGGCCACTAATTGGTCCCTGATATATACTAGTGTTTCTACCCAGACCACCAGGTTCACCGGACTCGAGTCATCAAGGACGATGCCTTTTATCTTTTTAGGCAGATGTTATAAAGTAAAACTTTAGTATGCCAATAGATACTTACATTAAATATTCCTTTATGTTATTTAATCTACTACAAGTCAAAAAAATAATAAATAAATAATATAAAAATGGAAAAGAAGAAATTAATTAATTAAATTAAAATCACATAAAGATAAATAATAAGAATGGTAAAAAAAGGAGAAGGAAAAATGAGATATGAAAATCAAATGCCAAATAATAAATATAACAAGGAGAAAATGTCAAATAGCCCACTTGTGTATAGAATTCGATATGGCATATGAAAAGGAAGATTGGTATCATTAGAATTGCCCATGACCTCATTAATGCATTCTTAATTAATTTGTCACTTTGTCTCTACTTACATAGGGGGAAATCTTTCTAGTGCAGGCTTACGCCTTGTGACCTACGTTGCAAATTTTAGAACATTGCAAATGCTGAAAAATTAAATCAAGGCAAGGTCTTAGGGATTAGAATCATACAAACCCATAAAAAGGATAGTTCAAATACTTTAATCATGGTTTGAAATGCCAACAAACTGGTGTCAATTAGAAAAACTACTATTGTTCGACATGCTGATAAGCTGGTGTCAATCACTCAAACTACTATGGTTTGACATGCCGATAAGCTAGCATCAATCACTTAAACTATTGTGGTTTGAAATGCCAACAAGCTTGCATGAATCACCCAAAAATTATGGTTTGATATGTCGATAAGCTAGCATTAATCACCCAAACTGTCGTGGTTCGACATGCAGACGAGCAGGCATAAATCACATTTTGTTAAAGTCTCTTAAAAGTACTAAGTTCCTCTTAAGGGGATATTTCTTACTAGGGTCAAAATATGCTGACAAGCTTGTGCCAACCTCTTCATTTATCCTACTATTGTCCACTAATATACCATTGCTTCAAGTTTGTGCATCTAACATTTTACTTTGAACTTTTGCTTACTCAGGCACAAGTGCACTAGTTTCCCTATACTTGGGGGCAAATGTTGGCACTAGGTCCTGAGGCGACACTAGGCTCTCTCCTAGTTTTTCATATTTTGAAAAGGTTTTATTTGAATTGTCCTTTGAGGTTTTTAATTTTTAAAAATATCTCTTTTAAGGGTTTTTTATGTGCTTTAAAAAAATTGAAAAACATGATTTGGTGTTGACTCACTCCCTTGACTCACAGGTCAAGGTCATGACTCAAGTCAAGTGATGACAAAAGTCACCTTTTTGACTCAAAAATGACCTAGTTTGACCAAAATTAAAAGTTTCCTTAGCTCACTCTCGTGACTCATGAGTTATAAGAGTGACTCACTTTATTTTTTATTTTTTATAGATATTAACAACTGGCAGGAGGATAAAAATCTATGGTTATTTTCAAACCTCATCTTAAGCATCTAATGCTTATGATGGGCTTTTTAATCTCCATCAAATCATTTTTGAAAGAGGAGGCCTCTTAAGAAGAAAAATCTAGAGAAAGAAAGACAATAAAAAAAATTGGACAAGAAAAGCTCTCTTATTTTCTAAAGAATAAGACAGTAAAGAGGAAGGAAGGAGAAGGGCTTGAATACATAGGATTCCCTTTGGTTTTGAGTAGCAAAGTACTAAAGGTAATATCAAGAAGCCTATAATATCTCTAGATTCAGTGTAAATAGTTAATTTCAAGTGTAAATTTTCTTTCTTAATGTTAATATTTAATGTTTGCTAGGGTTTTGTATTTTTGATTTGTGGTGGCCAATGAATTCTAGTTAACCTTGATTTAATCTTGAAATAATCATGCCCTTGGTGCAACTTACAGTTAGTATGGTTTTTATAGTGAAAATATTTCCTAGTTGGTTTGATAGAGGTTACTATTCATTATCTTCCATCTTACTCTATTTTTTTTTTGCTATTTTTAGATTTTATTTGTTTCATTTTTTTTGGCATTTAATTCATGTTATTCATGTATAAAATTGGGTTAAATGAGATTTGGTTGTTTTCCTGCATCCTTAGGAGCCTGGATTGTTGTTTTAAGGCGAGAAATAGAGTTGGATAGTGTCATTCCAATGGCTAAGAATGCGACTCACGGCCTTACTAGGTTGAGTTATAGTTGTAATTTGGTCAAGTCATGGCATAAGACACCATTCCTTACTACCTGGCACATGCTCTCTCCTCCCTTTCTTGTCCTGTGACTCGCCTGATTTCCTCTCTCATGTTCCTTATTTTCCTTATTATTTTTGCATGTGACTTACTCCTCTTTCACGCTTATTCTTTTCGTTGTTATTTCTTCATGTGACTAATTATTTGGCCCATAGTATATTCTTTTATTTACATATTTTTTTATATCTATTTGTATATTAATTCTTGCTAATATAATTTTTTTTTTCATTTTCTTGTGGCAATATTTTTATTAATGCTTTGTATCATGATGCTAATATGATTTGTTATATAATTATATTTTATTTATGGCTTAAATATCTCATACTTATTCATGTTTACGACATAAGTACACAATTTATTAAATTGTACTAAAGATATCTTTATTTTTTTTATAGTTAGTGATTTGAAATTACGCTTTTTTCTTGTTTTATTTCACTTATTTTCTTTTATCTAATTAATCTAGGTGTTAGATGTATATATTTACGTTTGTGTTATTTTCTTTCCCTATGTTGCATTTTATGTTTAAATATTGTGACTAATTAATTATATTTATTTAGACACTTTAACATGTGCCTCTTTATGCATGTTGTGTGAATTGATGATGCATCATGCATATTTATTTGTTTTGCTTTATATTATATTATGTGAATTTATCAATTACTCGCTATCACTTTATTTGATTCAAATTATTTTCTGGCATAAGTATATTTTGAAGGGCATGTGAAGCATCTCGGTTCAATCAAAATGGCTAAAAAGGGAGTAGTTTAGGGCTATATCTTTTATATTTATTTATTCGAGATTGTTTTATTGTTTATTCATTTTTTTATTTTCTTGTAATTGATGTAATAATAAAGGATTTTCTTGATTACGTTAAAATGGAAAGTCACACGAAAACAATTTATATTATTCAAATTTAATTTTTCCAATAAACTTGGATCAATGTCCAATTTTTCATCTCAAAAATCACATGAAACCATAACCTTTTTCTTAATGATGTAAAATATTTTATAAAAATTAACATAATTTTTTTAATAATAATAAAATGGGTCGACCATCCTTTTTTTTTAATAACACAAGAAAAATTGCCCTTCTTAATAATATGCATGCATGAACTAATGTTCTCACCAAAAATGACATTTAATAAATTTTACATTTTATTTATGATTCATTCACTTGTTTATAATTCTATTTTACCACTCTTTATGCCATGTTTTTTTAATTATTTTTGATGTGCCATGCTTTACAGCTTTCCTAGTTGCTTGAGTGCACCTTAATTTTTTAGCATTATAATTTGCGTGAAAAGAGAAATAAAATAATTAATCTTAAAAAATCAACTTATATAACATCAACCAAAGGTATAAATAGGAGTGAGGTCCTAAACTTATCTCTGGTTTTGGCCTCATAAGGTTAGAACTCACTTTTCTAATGTTTCATTAGGTGGTGACACTTTGATACCTACCTTGTGGTGCCCAACATATGCCTTTGTAAGTTGATCACAAACAATGGAACAGGGGCACCTTAAGACATTGCCTCATGCCTTTTGTTGAGACTTGAGGATTGGAAATCGGGTTGAGTCCCTATCCATTGAGAAACGACCAGCCTTTAAAAGCTAAATAAACATTCATCCGATCTCGAGTCCTAAAAGTGGACTCTCTAGAATAAACCAAATACCATCGGGGGTTCAGCATATGTCACATGTTCATGTTAAAAAATGCCGACGTAACATATCAGAGGTTGATAAAAAAAGATCTCCAAAGATCATATTAGGCAAAATGTGAAAGTGTACATAGATGCCATAATTGTGAAAAGCAAAAGTAAGTTGAGATAAGCATGCATCAAATCTCGCCAAAATGTTCAACACACTGAAATAATTTCAAATAAAGCTTAATCTTGAAAAATATTCCTTTGAGGTCTCTTCTAGGGAACTCTTAGGATTTTTGGTATCTCAAAAGGGAATTAAGGAGAATCTAGGAAAAATTAAGAAAATCTTAGATGTTCAACCCCAGAAAAATTTGAAGGAAATTTGAAAACTTAATGGGAGAATTATAACATTTGACATATTTATTTCCTTTTCGATTAAACAACATATCCCATTTTTTAAGAGATTAAGGAAAAGTGAGGATTTCAATTGAGGAAAAGATTATCAAAAGGCATTTGATAAACTGAAGATATTTCATCTGAGCCACTTTTGTTGAGCTAACCTATCCCATCGAGGAAACTTTTCCTCTAGTTATCTACATTAGGTGAGGCAGTTACAATTGTTTTAATGAGACAAGAAGAAAATTAAGAAATCAACCTACTATTTGAACAAGGAGTTGAAAGGGTCAGAACTTAAAAAGAGTCTAGCAGAGTAGCTAATCATTGCCTTTATGATATATAAAACTAAGTTAAGGTAGTACTTTGAATCTCACACCATTTTTGTACTATTCGATCAGCCTCTGAAGAAGATACTTCAAATGCTCGATTTAGAAAGAATACTTATTGAATGGGCTATTAACTTGGAATTATTTGATATTAAATATGAGCCCTAAGCAGCTATCAAAGCTCAAGTTTCAACTAATTTTGTCACTGAATTCACAGGGCATGTTCAATAAGTGAGCAAGCCATAAAACATTACTTGGCAAATGACAATAGATGGTGCTTCCAATGAACGAAAAATGAAAAGTAAGGGTAGTAGTGAAAGTTCCCTTAAATATTTATGTGAAGTATGCCATTAGGCTAAATTTCAAAGCTTTCAGTAATATTGTATAAGTAAAGTAAGGAAGTTAGAAAGGTTTAAGTAATAAGGTAAGTAAATTCTATATGTTTAAATGCAAAAACAAAGATTTCTCCTCCTCCTCTAATTCATCTAACCTATAGATTTAGGTACTTAGATTGTGTATCTTGATTTGGGAATGTGTTTTATGAGTTAGTTGAAGATAAGTTGCTGGACAAAGGAAGGGAGAAGCTTGAAGCAAATTTGCAAGCTTTAAAGAAGTATGAGAATCTCTTACCCCATTTTGTGTATATTAGATATGATTTAAATATGTATGTGGATGAATTATAGCATGATGATGTTTATGAAATTTGGAACTAAGGTTAAATTGTATGTTAAAACTTGATTTAGCTTTGGTTAGTGAGTTCATAAAATTCTGCCAAAAAATCACTTGAATTGATTTTGTAATTTTGGCTGTATCGAGCTCTATAGTTCTCCAAATAGAGTGATTCTTGTTGCAGATGAAATTTCAGACATAGATCTAAAAGTTTTTAGGGAAACCAAAAATTTATTTTGCCTCTAAGAGTATTAAATTTTGGCTTGAAGTTCTATGATTGTTGTTGCCCTATCAATCGAAATAGTCTACATAGTTTTGTGTATATCTCTTTGTATAGTTTTCCAAATTGTCTAATTTTTTATTCTATGGAAACTAAAGATATAAAGGAACAATTTTTAAGAAGAAGGTTCTAGGTCAAAAATGCTATACTAGTTAAACTTAGGAAACCTGTCTGCTGATTTCTAGGTTTTATCATCAACCTGATTGGGTTGAAATCATCTCAACCAGGTTACTTGCATTCTTGATAGGTAGAATACACCTAACCTAGCTAGGTTGAGTGCCTTCACAACTAGGTACCCTATGTGTTATCCCTAAACATTTCCAAACCTCACTCGAAAGTTACTGAATGTCTTTCAAACTTTTTTGGACATTAATAGAACTTAATAAGCTTATTTAAAAGAGTGTAATGAGACTTATTATGTGTGAAGTTGAAACATACCACCTTGGTATCATTTATAAATCATAGTAAAATATAATTTTGAGGTATAATAGCATGATATTATATATGATAAATATTATATGCATGTCTTCTAATATTAATGCTAGCCAAATTAAGCGAGTTCACATTGGGCTATCTAGTAATCTTGAAACTCATTTCCATACATACTTGAATAGGTTTAATGATACATATATTGGGAATAATAAGGATTAAATACTTTAGTTCATTATGAATGATGGGATTATATTTAAATAAGAGTATACTATTATGAAATGACTGATATGTCTGACTAACATGAGCTATGTTTTCTAAAACCTAATACCTACCCCTATAATTTTTCCTACTAGTGTTTAAGTAGTAGGTAATTAAATAAGGGAGTCATGGAATTATGTACATTTATTAGTTTATGATTATTGGAGGTTAACCTCGCCAATGTGAATATGTATGTAGTACGTGAATGGTTAAATTTATGCATATTAAAGGCTGTGTAAATGTTGGATTTCTCCTCTTCATGATGTTAATGTTAGGGAGTTAATTGATGGCACTTTATATGTATATACAAACATGAATATATATGGGAATACATTACGGGAATATATGCTATAGAATCCTATTGTAAGATCTTTAAAACTAGTGGAATAAATGTTCTGTAACCTACTTATTTAACCTTTCATGTTTGGAATTAGAAGTAAACTTAAATAAATATAAAGACCTAAACTCTTAAAATAGGTGATAAGCTAGGACTTGTTAGATAGTCCCTAAGATTATGATGAAAATAGATATATTTTTAAGCTACATGTGGGTTAGATTCATCTTATGATAGATCATAATAATATATGAGTTTATGACTTTGGAACTTGATCCATGGTAGATGATTTAGTTAATTGGATAATTGACCTAATTATGCCTTGTAGGAATATTAAGTGTTGTCGATCAATGCAAGGAACCTTCTGCAGAAAAACTAAAATTTCAATCAACTCAGCTAGATTGGGATTTAATTTAGTCAGGTGGTTTGTTTTCTGCCTATCCAGTATATACGATCGTACTAATTTCAATCCAGCTATGTTAGTCATGCTTTTTTGGTATAAGATAGGGAACACCTGATGGGATTGATCCTCAATCCAGTCGGGCACCCTCCTGCCATGCTTATATAAATTGATATACCTACTTTTATTTTTCAAAAATTGTTCCAATACTTTTGGAATTATATAATTCACTAATAAATTACCTTTATGACGTGGAATATTTATTTAAATGTTGTATTTTTCCCTAATGGCTTTATAAGTAATACACACACACACACACACACACACACACACATACACACCCTCTGTGTTTGGATTTTGATCGTTTGAAGTTGATTATTTGGAAGTGTGATCTGTAAGTCCTGGTGTCAAATATATAGGCATGCCTAAAACATTTTATAGCTACTTCTGTGACATTACAATGTCTTATGAAATTGGTATTACCACACCTATTGATTTATGATACATAAGGTTATTACCTCTTCTATTTGATGCTCAATAAGATTATCTTCAGTTCTATACCTATCTTGATTTGATTTTGAGACGTCTTTTATGTTTTGATACCTATGGTATCTTTTGTTTAAATTCCTTTACTTGTATCATTATACAATAGCAAAAAACTTAATAATGTTTTGTTTGTGCTTATTTCTGTTCTGACCTGTTAATTTTCCGTTCAGGTTTCAATTATGTTAGGAAAGACTTTGGTAATTACTTTGCTTTCGAATTATACTCTAATTGACTATTGAATTATATATTCAAGTAGTTAATGTTTCTTAAGTTAATTCATAAATTAAATAATATGTTTTACTTATAATATATATGTTATTTTCCATCGAGAGTAGTTTTAGCTCATACTAAGCTTTATGCTTAGCACGTTAGCTTTTCATCAGTGAAGGTGTTAACTTATTTGAAATAAAAGCTAGAGTTAGGACAACAGTGGTTGGCTAACTTATTAGTTAGGACAATAAAATTTAAATTGTTCATTCATGTAATAAGTGTATTTTGTACAGACCAATTAATAGTATATCAAGTGTAAGCTTTAAAGAAATTATCGAGAGGTGCCATTTGTTGTGAGTTGATTCATGCATAACTTGTAAATGTTTTTGTGAGGTAAATGTCTAGTTTTAGTTAAGTTTTTGTGTGAAACATGGTGCTTTTTATGTGTTTGTGTTGTAAGTGTGTGTAGGGAGTAAAGGAATAAAAACTAAGTAAAAGAGGCAGAAATCAAGCAAAAGAAAAAGCTCTATTGCGAGCGTTGTAGGAGTCGCAAGTATGACAAAAAAAATGCATTAAATGAGGAGGTCAATGCAGAGTAAAGTCAACACAAGAGAAAGCAAGTCCTGTTACGGGCGCGACATCCTTCATGAGTGCAACAACAAGAAGATGTTGGGTGGTTACTTTTGAAGGGACTCTTGAAGGGGCATGTCATTCCACTAAGGGTTGTATACTTCTGGAAGGGCATTTTTGAAGGACACAAAGATTGAAATCCTATATTAACACAAGAAGTAGTTAGTTACAATACATATACACACAAGTTATGAAAAAAAAAGAACAATTAACAATTTTTGTTTTTCTTTTGATGTAATTAGTACACTTTAAGTTTGTTCTTTTGAGAAGAAGGCAAGCAAAAAGAAAAAGATCTACTTAAAGAGTGGAAAAGGGTTGAGAGATTTCTTTTTACTATCTCTTATCTATTACTTCTTCTTGTAATTAGTTGAACGATATTTTCTTTAGGAATTTGAACACTGATGTCTATATCTTTTATGTTCTTAGTAATATACATAGTCTTATTCATAGAATTCTTTATTAGTATTTTATGCATGATTAATATAAGTGAGAGTATGATTGAGAAATATATTCTCTCTTATAGCTAGAAAGGATTCATTATCAAAATATCGCTTGAGAGATTAGGATATTCAGGTAACTACTATAAGTTGGCACTTAATCTTAAAATAAGAGTTTATAATTAACTAACGCATTAATAAGAATTAAGGGTTATAATTATATATGCATATTTTAGGATTAACTATTTCATGTCGAGAGAATGAATTAGGACATTAATCCAACTTGATTTGCATTGTAAGATTAAAATTCAAGTGAGAGAATAAGTTTATGTTCAATTTATATCTTATAATATCAACCTTTAATTGTCTTCTTTGGTTATTAATAAACTAGGTTAAATTAGTATTTCTAGTTGTAGCATAGATTTTAGTTAATTCAACAAAGCATGAATATTGTAAACAAAATTAAGAATTGAGTAATAGTGTGTAATCACTAATCCTTTCCCCATGGGAACGATATCTTAAGTACTATAATCGTTGAACCGTTCACTTATGGATTTAACACTAACAAGTTTTTGGCGCCATTGCTGCGGAAAAAAAAGATGTTTGTGTTAATTGCCATTATAATGCTTGATTCAAGATTTTGGATTACAACATTTAATTAGCGTTTGTTTGTTTTGTATTACAGTTTTAGGAGTTCAAGTGTATGCCTAGAACAAGGAGTTCTCAAGAAGAACTAGAACGTTTAAATTCGGAGATAGAAAGATTTTTGTTAAGTAACCGAAAATCAAATAAGAAGAAGACTAAAAGACCAACCATGGCTGAAGATAATCCTCCATTGATAGATTATGCTATGCCTGCCTTAAGTGGTACTCAATAAGGGGTAGTAAGACCTACGATAAATGCTAACCAATTTGAGAAAAACCCTCTCTTTTGCAAATGGTTTAAAATAGTATTCAATTTTATGGATTGCCAAATGAGGATCTTAATGCTCATTTAGCAAATTTCCTTGAAATTTGTTATACATTTAAAATAAATAGAGTTTCTGCGGATGCAATTAAGCTTTGGCTTTTCCTTTTACAATGAAGGATAAGACAAAAGCTTGGTTGAAATTACTTGCTAGTGGTTCAATTATCACTTGGGATCAATTGGCCCAAGTGTTTCTTTCTAAGTATTTTCCATTAGTTAAGACTGCTAAAATTATTAATGAAATCAGTACTTTTATGCAACAAGATAATGAGTCTTTGTATGAGGTATGGGAAAGGTTTAAGGAATTACAGCGGAGTTTCCCTCATCATAATCTTCCAAATGAGTTGCTTATGTAGACCTTTTATAACAAAGTTAACCCCACCGCTAAAGGGACCATTGATGCAGCTGCTGGAGGATCTCTAATAAGGAAGACCACGGATGTAGCCTTTGAGTTATTGGAAGAGATTTCATTAAATAATTATATGTGTCCTATAGAAAGAGGCAAGGAAATTTAGGACGGAGAAAATGCTTATGTCGTGAGTGCGACAAGACCCGCGAGCACAACAAAAGGAAGTCCAAGTAGTGTCACGAGTGCAACAGATAGAGGTTCTAAAGGCACGATTTATCAACCTCATTTGCCATTTTTCCAACATTTGAAATAAAAGGATATAGATAAGCAATTTCTTAACTTTTTAGATAAATTAAAGAATTTGCATATTAATTTGTCGTTTATTAAAGCTATTACCTAAGTTCCCAATTATACTAAATTTTTGAAAGATTTTATTTCTAAGAAAAGAATTTGGGAGGATGTTTCTACTATCACTTTGACTGAGGATTGTAGTTCAATTATCACCAATAACTTACCGACTCAATTGAAAGATCCTGGTAGCTTTACTTTTCTATGTACCTTAAGGGATATAGAGTTTCCTAGGTGTCTTGTGATTTAAGGGCTAGTATTAACCTCATGCCACTTTCAATCTTTAAGAAATTAGGTCTATAAGATGTGAAATCTACTTCTATGGTGTTACAACTTGCTGACCAATCTTTAAAGAAACCATATGGTATTATTGAGGATGTATTAGTCAAGGTTGATAAGTTTATATTGCTAGCTAATTTGTGATACTTGATTTTTCTTATGATGCTAATTACCCATTAATTTTGAGTAGACCTTTCATGAATACTAGTAGGGCTTTAGTTGATGTTTCATAAGGCAAATTAATCTTAAGAGTAGGGAATGATAGTGTGGAGTACCATATGGACAAAGCACTAAAATACCCTATGGAAGAAAATGTATACATGAAGGTTGATGTAATTGATGATTATGTGCTGGAAGTGTTAGGGATTGAAAATCCCATCGCAGATTCTTATGATGAAAGGATCAATGAGGAGGTGGATCAAGGTTTCAAAGGCCAGAAATTTTATATCGGAGTGACGATCTATTGCCTCAATCAATTGTAAGTGCTCCTAATGTGGAGTGAAAGGAGTTACCTAATCATTTAAGGTATGTGTTTCTTGGAACCAATTTTACTTTAGCTATTATCATTTCCAATAGTCTTACAGGAAAGCAACAGGAGATGTTATTGGAAGTGGTTATTAAGAGAATTAAAAGTATAGGTTGGAAATTTTCATATTTAAAGGGAATTACCCCTAATATGGTCATGCATGGAAATCATATGGAAGAGGGCTATGAACCTAAGGCTGATAGGCAAAGAAGGTTAAATCCTAACATGAAAGAAGTGGTTAAAAAGGAATTCATTAAGTTGTTAAATGCTGGGATTATCTATCCTATTTCAGATAGTGAATGGGTTAGTTCTATTCAATGTGTGCCTAAGAAAGGGGGGATGATTGTAGTAAGAAATAAGAATGGAGAATTGATTCCTACTAGAACAACCACGGGGTGAAGAGTTTGCATTGATTATAGAAAATTGAATGCTGCCACTAGGAAGGATTATTTTCCTTTGCCATTTATAGATCAAATGTTAGAGAGGATTGCTGGTCATTCTCATTATTGCTTTCTTCATAGTTTCTTAGGTTATTTTCAAATTTTTATTTACCCTGGTGACCAAGAGGAAATAACTTTCATTTTCTCCTATGCTACCTTTGCATATATAAGGATACCTTTTGGTTTGTGTAATGCACCCGTAACTTTTCAAAGGTGCATGACTTCCATTTTTGGGGATATTATTGAAGAGATAATGGAAGTGTTCATCGATAACTTTTCTGTGTATAGAGATTCATTTGAGCTTTGTTTGTATAACCTAGATAGAGTCTTGGCTAGATATGAGGAGACAAATTTAGTGATCAATTGGAAGAAATGTCATTTTATGGTTGAGGAAGGGATTGTATTAGGACATAAAATTTTAAGGCAAGGGATTGAGATAGATAGGGCTAAGATATAATTGATTGACAAGTTACCTCCACCTACTACAATAAAGGGTGTGAGGTCATTTTTAGGACATGCTAGTTTTTATAGAAGATTTATTAAGGATTTTTCTTTAATTGCAAAACCATTGACTAATCTCTTAATAAAAGATGTTCCTTTTAATTTTAATGATACATGCTTAGTAGCTTTTGAGAGATTAAAGAAAGCTCTCATAAGTGTACCTATCATAACTTCACCGAATTGGAACCTTCCTTTTGAAATAATGTGTGATGCAGTGACCTAGCTGTAGGATGTGTCTTAGGTCAACAAAAAGATAAGAAGTTGCATGTTATTTACTATGCTAGTCACACACTCTCGAGTCCTCAATTAAATTATACAACCATAGAAAAAGAAATGCTTGTTGTTGTATTTGCTTGTGATAAAGTTAGATCATACTTGTTGGGATCTAAAGTTATTGTTTATATGGATTATACGGCATTAAGGTATTTATTTGCTAAGAAGGATGCTAAACCTAGGTTAATTCATTGGGTTCTCTTATTACAAGAATTTGACCTTAAAATATAAGGCAAAAAGGGTAGTGAAAATCTAGTGGCTAATCACTTGTCTAGATTAGAGAATGAGGATGGGCCTATAGGTGATGATGATGAAATAAATGAAGAGTTTCCTGATGAGTCATTAATGTTAGTTAGTCAGCTTAATACACCATGGTATGCGGATTATGCTAACTATATTATTGCAGGAATTATGCCGTATGGTTTATCTTTTAAGCAAGGGAGAAGTTCTTTTATGATATGAAACATTATCTATGGGAGGAGCCATATTTGTTCAAAATTTATGGAGATGGAGTTTTGCATCGATGTGTAATTAAAGATGTATATCTTGACATTTTATCTCATTGCCATTCAGCTTTGTATACAAAACATAATGGTAGTGGGAAGACAGCAGCTCGTGTCCTTAAATGTAGATTCTATTAGCCAATGTTGTTTCAAGATGCAAAGAAGTTTGTGGCACAATGTGACAAATGCCAAAAGATAAAAAAATTTAGGTAAGAGAGATGAAATGCCCTTAACAAATATTTTGGAAATAAAGGTCTTAGATGTATGGGGGATAAACTTCATGTGTCCTTTCTCTACGTCATTTGGCAACAATTACATATTGGTTGGAGTGGATTATATGTCCAAGTGGGTAGAGGCCAAAGCTACCTCAACCAATGATTCCAAAGTGGTTGTTAAATTCTTGAAGAAATTATTTTCAAGGTTTGGAATACCTTGTGCCATTATAAGTGATGAAGATACGCATTTTATAAATCATTCTTTTGCATTATTGTTACATAAGTATGGGGTGCATCATAGAGTAACTAAACCTTACCATCCACAATCAAATGGTCAAGTAGAGATTTCTAATAGAGAATTGAAATAGATTTTAAAGTCTCTAGTTCATGTAAGGATTGGGCACATAAATTAGATGATGCACTTTGGGCATATAAGACAGCTTTTAAAATACCTATTGGCATGACTCCATATAGGTTAGTGTATGAAAAAGCATGTCATTTGCCTGTAGAGTTAAAGCATAAAGCTTATTGTGAATTTTGATCTTAAGCAAGCTGGTATGCAGAGGTATTTACAATTAAATGAATTGGATGAGTTATGATTTAGTGCTTATGAGAATGCAAAAATCTATAAAGAAAGAACTAAAAAATGGCATGATGCTCACATTAAGTATAAAAGCTTTAAAGTAGGGGATAAAGTACTTCTCTTTAATTCTATATTGAAGTTATTTCCTGAAAAAATAAGATCTCATTGGAGTGGGCCATTTCTTGTAACCCATGTATTTGACCACGGGTATTTGGAACTGAAAAATGATAAGGGTGAATTTTTTAAAGCTAATGGTCAAAGGTGTAAGGTGTATTTGGAAGGAAGTTTTCATGGTAGAGAGGTTTTTTGTGTCTATCTATCTATGTTCTTTTGAATTTGTTTTCTTTATTTTTTTATTTTTGGTTTTAATTTTTGATTTTTTTATTCAAGATTAAGTAATGGTGTGTTTAAATATTTGTTAATGTTCAAGTGTTGTAGATTTAAATATTTGTTGCTTTTCTTTTTCACAAGTTTTCAACATTCAATGTCTGTCACGAGCGCAAAAAATGTCGCAAGCATGACCTAGCAAGGGAAATTTTAGTTTGGGTACTATCGCAAGCATGGATGTTATTGCGAGCGCGATGAATAGCGGATGGCATTCTATTGCGAGCAAGGTAAAGCATGGATTTTGAATTTTAGGGCAGTTTCCAACCGTCTCAAATGTTTATTTTCCCCCTATAAATTCATTTTGAAACCCTAAACTATCATTTTCAACAGTTTTTATCCTTCTTTCTATAGTTTTCTCTCAAATTTTCTTCCTTCTGCATCTTTTACTTCTAATTTCTTCCATACTTTGTAGCATCTTTTTAAAGTTTCTCAGTTTTCATTTATTTTTATGTGAGTTTGCTCTTTTGTGTTGTTAATTCAGGATGGTGAGAGTAAAGACAACTGCAAATAGGAGCAAGGAAAAAGAGAAGGAGGCTGAAAGTTCATCTCAACAAGAAAGAGGTACAATGCTTCTCCAAGATATGTATGATTGGCCCTTTCCAATTTATATTAACATTGAAGATAAGAAATTTCAATTTTTCTCTAAGAAAGAATATGTAGGTATGTGGCATTTAGACTTTTTTTTGTTAAAGGATTTAGGAATTTCTCAAGAATTCAGAAAATATATTAAATATATGAAATGAGAGCAATTTGTTGACATAAAATTACCTATTAAGAAGGATTGGGCTATTGAATTTTTTGTTACTTTATCTTATGTTAATGATAGGAAGATCAAGATGAAATTTAGGCATGATGGAATTGCACATTTTTTTGGTTTTAAGGAAATGAATGCTTGGTTTGGTTTTCCTTTGAATGGCTAGACTTTTGTGCCTCAACAATTTGTTGCTTCTGATGTGTAGAGGAAGTTATCTGGTTTGTCTCATTTCGATAATAAGAACTCTACTAATAGGCAAATTAAGAATGGTGTTTTCCTATTGTTTCATAAGTTTTTATGCCATGCGTTATTTGGTAGAGTAGAGAGTAACAAAGTTTAAGCCAAAGATTTGTTTGTGTTGTCTTTGGTTCAAGCAAAAAAAACCCTTATTCTGTTGATTTCATTTTTTATGGCTTGTACCATGCTTTCATTTCCAAGGCAAAAACTGTGGGCATGGGGCATATGGTAACTGGATTGTGTTAGGTTTCTTGGGAAAGTTCTAGGATTTTGAGCCCAAAGAGACTGATGTTGTCACTATGATGGATGTCAAGTTCTTACACAATTCCCGATTGTTAAAGCATGATGGCTATCCCCCTGCATTTTTCTCCTATGAGGAAAGATGTGGAAGGTCTAAAAAAGGGAGAAATAAATCCCCTATTGCTGCTGATGATGATGATAGTGCAAGTGAGGATGAATTTCAAAATGTGTCTGCTGCTGGTGAAAGAGGAAGTTCAGTAGGATGGCA
Source organism: Excoecaria agallocha (assembly GCA_037975025.1). Classification (NCBI taxonomy): domain Eukaryota; kingdom Viridiplantae; phylum Streptophyta; class Magnoliopsida; order Malpighiales; family Euphorbiaceae; genus Excoecaria; species Excoecaria agallocha. Next base: position 183,874 of record JBBPFJ010000032.1, on the reverse strand, counting down.
AAAAGTGTTAGATAAATTGGTAGAAATGGATGAGTCCCACAAGCACTTAGAGGCTAAGGTGGACCACATAGAGGTCACCATGAAAGCCATGCATAAGAGCCATAAAAGATTGAGTAGGAGGTTGCTATCCGTTTTCAAGAAGAACAATGTAGATTCCAGCCCCTCTCTACCGGATTTGCCCAGTGGAGCTACACGAGGAAAGTCCTTTACTCTTTATTTTTTCTTTTTGTTTATGTGCATGTTTTCAGTTTCCTTTTTATGTTTATTTATATGTTATTTTGTGTTCTTGTATTTTAGTTTGTATATGCTTATTTTTGTTTTTTTTGTTATTTCCTTGCACAATGGGGATATTATGTCCTTCAAGTGTAAAGAGGTTTATATATATGTTACGTGTTAGGTTGTAATTAGCATGTGTGCCTGTTATATATATATATATATATATATATATATATATATATATATATATATATATATATATATATATATATATATATATATATATATATATATATATATATATATATATATATATATATATATATATATTGTTAGTATTATTAGTATATTTGTGTTGTTCTTATATGCATGTTAAATTGTTTATGTTGTTTGTGAGTTTGCATGGTTTTGGAGCTTTTGTAGTTGATGAATATTTAGTAGCATGCACATGAGGTAGCTTGAATTTTTTTTATTTTTGGTCTAGTTAGCAAAATTCTTAAGGTATATCATCAGTTATTTTACTTTTACATCTTTATTTGCATAATGAGGGTTATGATTTGGCATAGCACTTTAGTATAGGTTCTTTTTAAGTTGTTTATCTTCACATGTAAATATGATTATTTTGGTAAATTATTGCTTAGGATAATTTGACCTATAGCTAAGTGAGCTTTTGAAGCCTTTTACATTGATATTTTTCTTTGTATGAGAGCCTTAGTATGCCATATCCTCTAAAACTTATTTTTAGTAAACTTTGAGATTACATTTAGTGTAAGTTTTTGCATGAGAAATGATAAAGGCACTAGAATATAGCCAATTTAACTTGCTTAAATAACTAACCCTTTTTTACTTTAGATAGCCAATTTTGAGCCTTTAACCAACTTTTGTTGTTAAGCACATAGTTAGCATAAATCCCTTTTTGAACAATAGACCATTTCTTTTAGCACCCTTTGTGTGGAGAGAACTATGATTATTATATCATTTGAGACAATGTTTATTAAGTATAAGCATAGTTGGCTCTCTTTTTCACCTTCTTTGATAAGTAATGTAGAATAAAAGCTAGTGAAAAAGAAAAGAAAGCAAAAAAAAAGAGAAAAAGACAAGAAAAGAACTAGAAAAATAGAAGAAAGGGTTAAAAAAAAGAAAAGAAAACTAGTGCAATATGTGGACAATAATAAGGGAGATTAAATAGTAAGTTAAAAGTTCATGTGGTCATGTTATGTTGTTAATTTAAGTCTCTTGTGATGTGGTGATCACCTTTTCTCTATACATTATGAGTTACTTAACCAAAATTTGACCTACCTTTACCTAAGCCAAGTTACAACCTTAAATAAGACCCATTGATTTCATGCATTTGACTTGTGCTCGTAGTGGAGATGTTTATTCATTTACAAGCTTATGGTATGCAATGGTATATTAAAGGAAAGAGTGAAACACTAGTCCCTAAATATTTGAGTGAAGAAATAATAAAGTGTTTGAGTGAAAGTTACTTTAGGCAATGTTTTGCATGAAATAGTTTATACATGTGTTAAGATATTCAATTTCTTGAGTGCTTATATTCGTGTGCTTTGCAACTTTCTAATTCTCCAAATGTATATGGTTATTGAGTTGAATAGATAATGATATTGCTTAAGAATTTACAAATTGAAACTAATTTATTAAGAGGTGAAGGATATATCATGTTGCTTCTAAATGTGTATCAAATATGAATGCAAGCTCTATAATTGTGTGAATGTTGTTATGTGTTTTGTATTTATTTTTTTGGTGTTGTTTTATTGCATTAAAGTTTTGCATGAGGACAAGCAAAGGTTAAGTGTGGGGAATTGATGTGAGTTGATTCATGCATAATTTGTAAATGTTTTTATGAAGTAAATGTCTAGTTTTAGTTAAGTTTTTATGTGAAACATGGTGCTTTTTATGTGTTTGTGTTGTAAGTGTGTGTAGGGAGTAAAGGAACAAGAACTAAGGAAAAGAGGCAGAAATCAAGTAAAAGAATGAGCTCTATTGCGAGTGCAACAGGAGTTGCGAGCACAACACAAGAAGGCATTAAAGGAGGAGGTCAACACAAGAGGAAGCATATCCTATCACGGATGCAACATCCTTCGCAAGCACGACAGCAAAAAGATGTTGGGTGGTTACTTTTGAAAGGACTCTTAAAGGGACATGTCATTCCACCAAGGGTTGTATACTTCTGGAGGGGCATTTCTAAAGGACACAAGGATTGAAATCCTATATTAACACAAGAAGTAGTTAGTTGTAATATATATACACACAAGTTGTGAAAAAAAAGAACAATTAACAATTTTTATTTTTCTTTTTATGTAATTAGTACACTTTAAGTTTGTTCTTTTAAGAAGAAGGCAAGCAAGAAGAAGAAGATCTACTTAGAGAGTGGAAAAAGGGTTGAGAGATTTCTTTTTACTATCTCTTATCTATTACTTTTTCTTGTAATTAGTTGAATGATATTTTCTTTAGAAACTTGAACATTGATGTCTATATCTTTTATGTTCTTAGTAATATACATAGTCTTATTCGCAGAATTCTTAATTAGTATTTTATGCATGATTAATATAAGTGAGAGTATGATTGAGAAATATATTCTCTCTTATAGCTAGAAAGGATTCATTATCAAAATATCACTTAAAAGATTGGGATATTAAGGTAACTACTATAAGCTGGCACCTAATCTTAAAATAAGTGTTTATAATTAACTAATGCATTAATAAGAATTAGGGTTAAAATTATATATGCATGTTGCAGGATTAACTATTTCATGTCGAGAGAATGAATTAGGACATTAATCCAACTTGGTTTGAATTGTAAGATTAAAATTCAAGTGAGAGAATAAGTTCAAGTTCAATTTATATCTTATAATATCAACCTTTAATTGTCTTCTTTGATTATCAATAAACTAGGTTAAATTAGTATTTTTAGTTGTAGCATAGATTTTAGTTAATTCAACAAAGCATGAATATTGTAAACAAGATTAAGAATTGAGTAATAGTGTGTAATCACTAATCCTTTCCCCGTAGGAATGATATCTTAAGTATTATAATTGGTTAACCATGCGCTTGTGGATTTAGCACTAACAGCATTTTCTATTATTACTGTTTGATATCATGTTGGTTTAGCTAGTATTTAATATAAGTTTTTTTATTAACCATGTGATAACTTTTATATGGATAAGGTTAATTGTTGAACACCCATGTATTCTCTTAAGGGGTATTAAGGTGTTACAGTTTAAAGTTATTTCAGGCTTTTGGGAGAGATTACATTTTTTAATAAGTCATTCTCTAATTTAAAAATGGATGAGTTTGTATAACCATACTTAGAGAAGCATATTGCAAAATCATAAATCCACACCATAATGGCAAATATGTTACAAGAAACTAGTGAAGTTCAAATTGTTCCAAAAAAGATAACCAAAAAGTACAAAATAGAAAATAAAGCCACATTTAATCATCTATATTCATAGGTTTTGATCTACCAACCCCTAATGTTTGATCTTTTGCTGCTTCAACTTATTGATCATTTGTAATCTCCCCTGTCCTTTCAGGTTGATTAGGAGACCTATCCTCATTATCTTATTCTTTGTCTCGAGGAATTAGAGGTATGTGACCGGTGTCTAGCATGTCTACTAAATCGGTTAGTAATATAGGGAAATGTAGATTAAAACCCCAAATATCGTACCCAAGAAAAACTTGTGTTTATATGAAAATTTTAGATTCTTAGAATGAAAACTGTGTGTGAGAGAGAAAGAAAATCCCAAAGTTGTAATGGTTTATAGTTGACTAAAACAGAAATTTAAATAGTAAACTAAAGTGAACCAGCACAAGTTGAAACAATTAAACTCAAACTTAAATGAAATTAAGTAAACAAAATAGGTAAAACACACTATTGGAGCAACTTTCACTAAAGGACTATCCACCCTAACTTTTATCATAATGACTTAATTAAAAAGATGACTCAAGTGATCATGAAGAAATTAGATGAAAAAGGCAAGATATCTCAACATAAGAAATCTATTCTTAAGTATTAAACCTTTCCTATTCAGAATTATTCAAAACTTAGCATAAAGGTTTGATTTTAACCTCCTAGATGTCTATTAAATTCTTTTTCAAGTAAATTTAACTTTCATCTATTCTTATTTTTAACTTTTCTTAGTCTTGATCTATTATTAATAATACATGACTACACCTTAATTCAGAATATAATCATGTATTAATACCAATAAATTAAGCTAAGAATATGCAAGCCAATAATTATGCATAAATTAATCAGCAACTATTAATTCAAATAAGTCAACAATCAAATTATAAATATCCTAAGGTAAGAATTTTCACAAAACCAAGTAATAATCATCTTGTATCACATTAAGTGTGAATTAATTCATTACAATATAAAGTTAAGGATTCAAGTATCCTTTAGCAAAAGTAAAGAGAACTACTCACTATTCATATTAAAAATTAAAGCAAGATTAAGAAAAAAAACCAAAAACATAGAGTGTAGAAGCTCCCTTAATCCACGATTATAGAAAAACTAGAGGAAACTCCATGCTCCAAGATTTTTCTCTTTTTCAACTAAGAAAAATAATGTAAAACTAACTAAACTAAATTTTAGGTTGAGTTGCTCTCCCCTTTTGTTTAGGTGCTTTGGTGCTTTTATAGATGAAGAATCTTGCCAAAAGAAGAAGTTTTACCTTTGTAAACTTCCTAAACCAAGTTGTAGAAGAATTCTTCCTAAACAAGAAGTCTCTATCGTGTTTTCCTCATTAATCACTTGAGAGAGTGATTTCATCACTCAGAAGAGTGACCTTTTTGCCTTAGGAGAGTGATCTTATCACTCGGGAGAGTGATACCCTTCTGTACTTTGAACTCACCATTTTTGACTCATTAATTGAGTGACTGCTCACTCAGCCAAGTGATCCTCATTACTCGGGAGAGTGATGGTCTTCTGCCTCTTATGCATAAAAGTCAGTGTTTCCTGAAATTATGACAATGCCCCTAAAGTTCTCTTTTTCCCAATTTAGTCATTTTTTCTTCAAATTGACACTAAAAAACCCTAAAACCTTTAATTAAATCACAAAACAGAAATTCTAACTAATTAAATACAAATTCAACTAAATTAAAACCAAATTGACTAAATTAACCATTTAAAACACACTAAAACTAATTTGTAATTCATAATTATCAAATACCCCACACTTAGCCTTTGCTTGGCCCCTAGCAAATTTGAACAAACCAACACCCTCAAAAATAATCAAACTTTAATTAAGAATCAAGCATTTCAGACCCAACTTAGCAATTAACAAGAGCACTTAACAAATTTTAACTAGATTATATTCAAACAAGACAATATGAGCTAGTTTCCTTGTGTGTGTGCAAGACCAAAACATTTTAAGCATTTTCAAAATCAAAACATCAATGAAAATTCTTAGTTAATCCTTAGGATTAATGTACAGCTAAGTGTACATTTGGTTTCACACTTGAAACTCTAGAAACACTATAGGCCTCTCCTTTAGCATCGGAACCCATGGGTCATCTTCACTATACAACTCAAAAATCAACTTAGAATCACATAGGTCTTAATTTGGGTTGTAATGGGATTAAGGTGATGGCTGACAAGAAATAGATAAAGGATGATAAAAAAGAATAGCCATTCTAATTTGCATAAACCAAAACCTTCAAAATTGCAATCACTAAACACAACCCTTTCTTAAACTCATAAAGCACAACCAAAAATAAAGCTAAAATTTCTCTTTAAATACCTTATTTGAAAGAAGCCAACTATTCTTATCCTTGTAAAAATCCCACACTTAAAATTTTGCCTTAAATGGTAGCTTTTATTCTTCTTTTTTTTTCCACATTATTGAAGGATATACTAGCTTTCCCGGAGAATTGCATGCCACATTAGCACAATTACTTGACTTTATTTCACAACCCTTTGCTAAACACTTCAATACACCCTTTGAAATTTCTAATTCCTTTTAATTTATCCAATTTTAAAAGCGGCTACTCTTAAAAAAGTGAGGCAAAAGCTATTTAGGCTAAATGGTTACTTTTATAGGTGTAACAAGAAAATTAAGATGGCATGCCTTTAGCATTCCTCATTAGGCTCAAAGTGGCTTAACAAAGGTAAAAATGTAAACAAGGTAGGAAAATTAGTCTTTTATGGTTAACAAGAAAAACTATGCCTAGATCACTTTTTAAATAGAATTGAGTCACTTTTATGCTTTGAAGGGGGATGAGGAAGGTTCTAGTGCTCTAAAATTCCTTACTTAATCATTCAATGCATTGGTTTTCTCTAAGTTCAAAAGTTGGTCTATAGTACTTAAAAAGTAGAAACTAACAAATATTTGTCAAGTTGAATGTTAACCTAGTACAAAAATTCATTATGCAACATACTTGTTCTAATGCTAAACTAAGAATTGGACTCAAGCACATTCTAAATTAAAGTTCGACTAGTTCAATTTTTTAGGATAAACAGGGGCAACCAAGCCTAGTGCGAACTAAATGAAAATGTTGAACAACTTACACAACTATTATTATTACTTCTTAATTTTAAAAAATACTAAAGTTACTTCCCAGACAACGTACAAAGAAAAGGAAAAAAAACTACTAACAACAAAACACAAAAGATAAAATTCATGAATAAAAATGAGGGTATGAATTTCTACTTCCTGAACAAAATTGAGCTTATCTCAAGTAAGCTCTACCCTCCTCCAAAAATTTTGTTGTCTACAGCAAATAAAATAGCATCAGATTAAGGTGAAGGACGCGAAGGTGGTGGGTATCACTTCCAAAAGTCATGAACAAATTTCTCAAAATTCTACTTGACTTCCATGATTGTATCCTGCATATTGTCTATCCATCCTTATAACATATCCACTCACCTATTAACCTACTGGAATAGTATGGTTATCTGAGGTGACTCGTTGGTAGCAACTAGTTGTGCGTCTGCTTGATCAATTTTCTGGTGAGCATCTTCTACAGGATCATTCTCTGTTGTAATCAGCTCATCTTGAAGCTCTTCAATTGGAATACCATTCAATCTCAAGTACTATTCTCTTTTTGTCTAGAGGCATCAAAGTTTTGTGTGCAAAATCTTCATGCGCTTGAGCATAACATTACCGATATATTCAAAATCTCCTATAAGAGCATCCCCAAAATCCAAATGGTCCAATATCTCAGCTAAAATAGTAGCAATCCAACCTATAGAAATTTCCTTGATATTGGATGGGCACTTTTGTAACTCCTTAATTTTCTGAACTATAGTGGATGTTGATGGAATATAACATGGCATATACATGATCATCATGCAGCAGAAAATAATAAAAATTGATCATACAATCCATCCAATCCACAACAAGAATCGAAAACACGCAATTTTAGGGTTTTGAAACTTACAATCTTAGATGCACTTTAAATCTTGATTTTGATGATGACCAGCAAATAGGATGAACTTATATGCTTCAGGTCTTGGTCACAAATGCCAAAGAAATAGCCTTTACGCCACTCCTCTCTATTCTCACACACACAATTGCAAGGAAGGCTTAAAATCAAGAGTGCTAGCTCTATGTTTAAATATTTAGCAATGGTAATGGATTGAAGCAACAAGATCTGATCTTGTTCTTCTTTTAGTTTGCTATTGCTGCTTAAGAACACAAGAGAACAAGAAATAATTCTTTCCCCTTGTATATTTTTTCCAAGAGTGAGAGAGAGCAAGAAATATATATCACTTGTTTAGGTAAGTGTTAATTTCGAAATTTACAACCTAAAGATAGTAAATTCAGCCTCCATCACTTCCTAACTAAGTGACATATATTAATTCAAACTCCTTTAAATTTTAAATTCAAATTAATTTGAAATAAACATAAGACATTTAATCAAAACAAATCACTCTATTAGGGATATATATTGTTGCCAAAATTCCATAGGATTCTACCTTTGGATTTTCGGTCACATTATCTCCCATTTACTTTATTTATTTTGATTCAAACAAAATTTAGGATTTAATACTCAATTAACTTAATTAATACAAGATAATTAATTAATTGAAATTAAATCTACATAGGCCGAAATTCTCTCTTATGGACCAAGGTCCAACTAGCAATTTAATGCCCATTACATACATTAATTTGACTTTAATTAAAAGCCCAAATTAATGCTCAATACTCTATTTAAATATTTAAGCCCAATGCTTTGTGTGTGATCCTATAGGTCCATTTAATATTGGCAATGAATTAATAAATTAATTCAAAGGCTATATATATTCTCTAGCAAGATATTATAGCATTTCAAATTAAATGAAAATACAAAAGACATTTAGTGACCTAATGCAATTTTGCATAGCCCTTACCCTTCAATATCAGAATTAATATAAGGTATGGAACTAGTCATCCTTATATATATATATATATATTAATTCCTTTCTTGATATTCTAGTGACACTGAATTCTCAGATAAATAATGATTACTCATTATTTCATCTCGGTATGGCCATACACTTCTCAATTCACTGTGACTTGCTTTGCTATGGGTAGGATCTTTGATCTTCATGGCTTCAGTGTTTTCAGTGAAAGTAAAAGTGAAATGAAATGTTTTTAAGAAATGGTCCCTTGAGATAACTTCTCTCTCAGTGGGACCTTTAGGTCCAGTCCCGAGTATCCTTTTTGAGAATCCTGTTATATTGCACTAGGGGCGCATTGTAATGACTAAATCAATATTGTTTAAATGCATTGAATATAAAAAGGTTATAACGAAAAATGTTTCGTTTGGAAGAAAATGCAAAATTGCAATAAATATGTAAAATTTTTGTTAAATGCATAGTAATTTGGACAATTATAGGTCATCGGCGAAGGGTAGATAATGATTAATTGAATGTTATTAAGGTTTTAAGTATAGAAGTTAAGTTGGAAAAAAAAAATTCGATCTTCGGTACGCCGGTACAGTGTTAGGAGGGATAAGGGTACCCGATGATATTTTCTCTATTATTGAGAGGGGTAATCCCTTCACTTATCTCATGCTTTCTAACATGAATCAATGCATACCCATACTTGTCACCCTGTTACGAGTACGTTAGGTGTATGTTAAAGTATATAGTAATTCATAAAGATTTTCATAGAGATTTTAGGTCTAAGAACTCCGATGCAAAACTTGCACATGAGAAACACTTATGACTTGTTCCATGTAGTGTTCTCATGTAGTGTCTATGATCTCTGATTGACACTCTTGTCCTTATGATCTGTAAGACAGAACTCAACTTATCAAAGAGAGCATACTAGCCTTAATTCATTGTTATTCCCATAACAATGACTGACTAGGGATATTTAGAATGAAGTCTCTATTATTTCAAGGTCTTACAACCATGTGCCTCACACATGATAACTTAAATTGAAACAACATTCTTGGATAGTTCTATCAATTGATATACACAGGAATACAATAGATAAAACAAATGCCTCATTTATTAAATTAAATGGTTTATAACAATGTATTAGGGCTAGGGCTTACACTAATAATCTCCCACTAGCACTAGTCCCAATTGGGTATAGCCTTAAGACTGAATGCTCTCAAATGAGCTTCGTGCAGATTTGGACGTAACTATTTCATCAAAGGATCTGCTACATTATTTTCACTTGCTATCTTGTTAACCTTGACGTCCCCATGATCAATGATCTCTCTGATCAGGTGGTACCTCCTAAGTATGTGTTTGGATTTCTGGTGTGACCGGGGCTCCTTAGCCTGTGCGATGACCTCGTTGTTGTCACAGAAAATTTCTAATGGATCTAGGATGCTTGGGATAACTCCTAATCCAGAAATGAAATTTTTAATCCAAACAGCCTCTTTTGCAGCCTCGCTCGCTGCAATATACTCAGATTCTATAGTTGAGTCGGCAACGGTCTCTTGCTTAGAGCTTCTCCAGCTGATAGCACCACTGTTCAAAATAAAAACAAACCCAAATTGCGATCTTGAATCCTGAGTGCTGGTTTGAAAAGCAGCATTGGCATAACCTTATATGACGAGCTCTTCTTGACCACCATACACCAAGAAGTGATCCTTAGTCCTTCGCAAGTACTTTAGAATCCCCTTTACAGCAGACTAATGCTTCTCACTAGGGTCTTGCTGAAACCTACTGGTTATACTCAGTGCATGAGCAACATCCAACCTAGTACATAACAGAGCGTACATGATAGATTCAATAGAAGATGCATATAGGATTCTACTCATGTTGTCCCTTTCCTTTTTGGTTTTAGGGCACTGTTCTTTAGTTAAAGGAACTCCCAAAGTTAAAGATATGTACCCTTTATTTGAGTCTCCCATAGTAAAATGCTTTAGTACTTTGTCTATGTACTTTTCTTGACTTAGTCCCAAAAGCCAATTCGATCTATCTCTATATATTCGAATACCAAGTATTGTCTCGGCTTCACCTAAGTCTTTCATTGAGAAACACTTCCCCAACCATTGCTTAACCTTTTGCAATGTTGGAATGTCATTCCCAATGAGAAGGATGTCATCCATATATAGGACCAGAAATACTATTATGCTCCCACTAACCTTCTTGTACACACAAGGCCCATCTTCGTTCTTGACGAAGTCAAATTCTTTGACTGCCTCATCAAAACAAAGATTCCAACTTTGGGATGCTTGCTTTAATCCATAAATGGATTTTTGAAGCTTGCGAACCTTCTTAGGATGCTTGGGATTGACAAAACCCTCAGGCTGTATCATATACACATCCTCAAGTAAATTTCCATTAAGGAAAGCAGTTTTGACATCCATTTGTCATATCTCATAATCATGATATGCAGCTATGGCAAGCAAGATCCTAATGGACTTGAGCATGACTACAGGTGAAAAGGTTTCATCATAGTCTACACCATGAGTTTGTCGAAAACCTTTTGCTACTAGTCTACCTTTATAGGTTTTATCAGCTTTGAGTTTCAATAGCCACTTGCATTCAATTACCTTAGAACCTTCCGGTGGATCAACCAAGGTCCAAACCTAGTTATCGTACATTGATTGCATCTCGAATTTCATGGCTTTAAGCTAATTTTCCGAGTCTGGGCTCTCAATAGCTTCTCGGTAGGTAGTAGGATCCTCACGATCTACTAACTCAATAGTGTCACTATCGGTGATTAGAAATCTGTATCTCTCAATCTCCTGACGTACCTTATCGGACCTTATAGGTTCTTGTGTAATGGGTTCTTGTTCCACAACTTGTTGTGAACTTGATCCCATTTCCAACTCATCCTCTATAGGAGTTTATGGCGCTTGAATTTCTCTACTTTACTCCCACTATTTTTCTTAAGAAGGAACTCATTTTCTAAGAAAAACAGCCTTGCGAGCAACAAATACTTTGTTCTCGGCTTGTGAGTAAAAGTAATATCCCTTTGTTTATTTAGGATAACCCACAAATAAGTAGACAGTGGATTTGGATTCTATTTTATCAGATGTTAATTTCTTAACATGTGCTTCACAATCCCAAATCCTAAGAAATGACATATTAGGTTTTTTCCCAGTCCATACTTCATATGGTGTCTTCTCAACTGCTTTAGTTGGAATACAGTTTAGTAGAAACACAGCAGTTTCTAATGCATAACCCTAAAAAGAGACAGGAATATTTGCTTGACTCATCATTGATCGAACTATGTCAAATAGAGTTCGATTTCTCCTTTCAGATACACCATTCCATTATGGTGTTCCAGGAGGAGTGAGCTGTGAAATAATACCACACTCCTTCAGATGACTATCAAACTCTCGGCTTAAGTATTTGCCACCTCGATCTGATCAAATGGCATTTATACTTTTTCCAAGTTGTTTTTCTATTTCGTTCTTAAACTCTTTGAATTTCTCAAAAGTTTCAGACTTGTACTTCATTAGATAGACGTAGTTATATCTACTACGTCTATCTAATGAAGTCATCTGTGAATGTCACGAAGTAGCTAAAACCTCCTCTAGCTTGTGTACTTAATGGTCCACATACATCAGTATGTATTAGTTCCAATAAGTCATTAGTCCTCTCACCTTTCTTGTTAAAAGGAATTTTTGTCATTTTACCATGCAAACATGGCTCGCATGTGTCATAAGATTCCAAGTCGAATGACCCAAGCACTCCAGATTTATGGAGTCTTGAAATGCATTTGTCATTTGCATGCCCTAAATGACAATGCCAGAAGTAAGTAGGGTTCAATTCGTTTGATTTAACCCTTTTTGTATTAATGTTATATATGGATTCTTTGTTTTGTAGATCAAGGATATAAAGGCCATTTTGCAACATGGCATTGCCATATGAAATGTCTTGGCGACGAATATGAACATTTCCATTATTAATAACAAAATCAAATCCATCCAAATCTAGACAAGAAACTGAAATAATGTTTCTACTTATAGCGGACACATAATAAAAATTTTTCAAATCTAAACAAAGTCCGGAAGGTAAAGTGAGTTGATAGTCTCCTATCTCCATGGCAGCAAGTCGTGCTCCATTCCCCGCAAGGCAGTCCACTTCATTCTTCCCAAGTAACTGCCTATTTCTTAGCCCCTGCACATTTGAACAAATGTGAGAACCATCACCTGTATCCAATACCCAAGTGGTAGAAATAGAAAGGTTAATTTCAACAACAAAAATACCAGAACTGGACGCCTTGGCTCCATTCTTTTTTTGTTCTTCCTTGAAGAGAGTGCAATTCTTCCTCTAATGCCCTATCTTGTTGGAGTGGAAGCATGTGCTCTTGCTCTTCCTGAGATTTTATGCCTTGGGCTTAGGTTGGGCCTGAAGTGCACTCCTATTTGACTTGAGCCAAGCCAAGTCATACTTGGGTTTTACCTTTCCCTTTCCCTTTCCCTTAGCGGGTCCCTTCTTAATGCCCCCTTAAACCATAAGTATGGGATTAGTCTTTTGAATGTTCTCTTCAGCATTCTTAAGCATCCCATGAAGCTCGGTGACTATCTTGTTCATTACATGTATGTTATAATTCATAACAAATGGATCATAATCATCAGCTAATGAACCCAAGATCAAGTCAGTTGCCAATTCCTTAGGGACTTGTACCTCAATCTTCTCAAGAGTATCAAGATACCCTTTCATCTTGAATACATGGGTACTAACAGGAGTACCCACAGTCATCTTACAAGAAATTAAGGCCTTTGTTGTCATGAATCTCTCGTGACGAGCTTGCTTTTGGAATATCTCCTTGAGGTGCACCATGATCGCATAAGCCTATTAGCCTATGAATTGCTTTTGCAAGTCAGGCACCATAGTGGCCAGCATCAGATAGGTCACATCATTGGAGTCATTTTTCTTGGTCTCAAAAGTTTCCTTTTGAACTGCAGAGGCGTTCCTAGCAAGTTTTTCGGGCAAGGGTGCATCCAAAACATACAACTTCTTCTCTTACTTAAGAACAATTCTCAAGTTCCGAGACCAGTCTATGAAATTGGTGCCATTCAGTTTGTCCTTTTTCAGGACCGATCGCAATGAAAAGTTGTTGTTTAAAGAGGCTATTTTCAATCTACAATAAAAACTTAGCAAGATTAAATGAGGTCTTATTTATAATCCCACAAACCGAATTAATATCCCTTTAAATAATTCGCGTTAGTGATTTAATGTAGGCTAAGATCCACTTTTCACAACAACTTATTAGTCAAGCTGAGCTTGTACACCTAACAAGTTAAGTTACTTAGGTAGGAAAACTCCAATCATGTCTCGTACATGAATCTTGGATCAAATGGGCTAACATCTTAAGATGTTATAGCACAAACCCATTTATTAGTTGTCTAGGTCCAGGCATCCCTTTCCATGTTAAGTCCAACCTACATTCACAACCCATGACTCACAAAGATAATCGGGCGCATCTAGGACTCCTAGTCTACGTGACCGATGATCGATGCCTTGACATGTTTCGAATTAGGAAGACAACTTTGTGACTTACTATTTTAGGGATTAATTTTATTACGGCTTACATGGCATATGCTTTGTCATCCATTCATAGCATGCATATATATATAATTTCATAAAGTAAAGCGTGATAAACATGGGCCCAAAAAACCTACAACTAAGATTCTATACTATTACATAAGAATCTTCAAGTTGGGCTTCTCCACTCCAGTAGGCTTCATCTTGATTTACAAAGTCTTCAAATAAATTCTATTCTAAGAAATAAATGAAACTTTTACAATAATACATAATGGCACGCATGTCATATTTAATTACAAAAACCCAGGGCCCATGAATGCACCATGCATATCCATTCATCACACAAAACAAGCAAATAAATATACATAACATTCATGGATAAAATAAAGTCCAATTTTAATTAATTTAGCCTAACCCATTAATGGAAATTGTGTGGTTAAACTTTTAAGAGAAGACCCCATGATGGGCTTGGGCCGGAGCCCAATGGAATAAATCCTCTTATTGAATAAGTTCTCTTAAAAGCCCAAAACACTAACTAGTTAGATTTGTGCCATAAATCAATTCTAGTATAATTTTCAATTTCGCCATTTTTAATTTTATGTCATATAGTCCATAAACATTAAAAATACATATAATATGTACCAACATGAATTAAAACATAAATTCATGAATAACATATATCATACATGGCATTCATACTAAAACAAACAAACAACAATGAAACTAGTTGTTTAATGCTCATATAATACCACAAAAAATGCACAAACACTTAAAACGATTTTATGAGCCATTTAATAATTTAAATAAGGTCATAAACATTGAGTTAAGTTTTTGTTCAGATCTGATCTTTTTTTTTCCATTTTAATCAAAACAACACAAACAATGTTGATTAAACATGTAACAAACACAAACTAGTCATAGTTTTAAGT
This sequence comes from Excoecaria agallocha, assembly GCA_037975025.1. Classification (NCBI taxonomy): domain Eukaryota; kingdom Viridiplantae; phylum Streptophyta; class Magnoliopsida; order Malpighiales; family Euphorbiaceae; genus Excoecaria; species Excoecaria agallocha. The sequence continues at coordinate 168,818 of JBBPFJ010000032.1, read as the reverse complement.
GATTTTAAAATTAATCAATTAAATTGTCATGGACCAGAATTAAAATAAATTTTAAAATATTTCCAGACCTATTATTAATCTTTAGAAATCACTTACAAACATGCCAAACACATTTATACATTTAATTTTGAAAACTAGTTGTTAAATAAACACATATCATGCAAACTAGCACCTAGTTTCAAGATTAACATGTACCATCAGGTATTTATAATTAAATCTGACCATGAACAGCTCTAAGAAAATCTTAAGACATTATATTAACATTTCATAATAATTATAATACCTATCTAATCATTTAAAATCGTTTTTACACAAAAACAATGCAAAAAACTCAAAACAGAAAATTTCAGCATTGCATGTTTTTAAACCAACGATTTTTGAATAATTATTTAATGCATCTAAAACACTAAAATAAGCATGTTTAGACTCTGATACCACTGATGGAATATAACATGGCATATACATGATGATCATGCAGCAGAAAATAATAAAAATTGATCATACATACCATGCAATCCACAACAAGAATTGAAAACATGCAATTTTAGGGTTTTGAAACTTACAATCTTAGATGCACTTTAAATCTTGATTTTGATGATGACTAGCAAATAGGATGAACTTATATGCTTTAGATCTTGGTCACAAATGCCAAAGAAATAGCCTTTATGCCACTCCTCTCTATTCTCACACACACAATTGCAAGGAAGGCTTAAAATCAAGAGTGCTAGCTCTATCTTTAAATATTTGGCAATGTTAATGGATTGAAGCAACAAGATCTGATCTTGTTCTTTTTTTAGGTTGCTATTGCTGCCCAAGAACACAAGAGAACAAGAAATAATTCTTTTCCCTTGTGTATTTCGGCCAAGAGTGAGAGAGAGCAAAAAACGCCTAGGGTTTTTATTTCTTTTATTTCATAAATATTTATCACTTGTTTAGGTAAGTGTTAATTTCAAAATTTACTACCTAAAGATAGTAAATTCATCCTTCATCACTTCTTAATTAAGTGACATATATTAATTCAAACTCAAAAAAAATTTAAATTCAAATTAATTTGAAATAAACAAAAGACATTTAATCAAAATAAACCACTTTATTAGGGATACATATTGTTTCCGAAATTCCTTAGGATTCTACCTTTGGATTTTTTATCAAATTATCTCCCATTTAATTAATTTATTTTTATTCAAATAAAATTTAGGATTTAGTACTCAATTAACTTAATTAATACAAGATAATTAATTAATTGAAATTAAATCTATATAGGCCAAAATTCCCTCTCTCATGGACCAAGGTCCAACTAGCAATTTAATACCCATTACATACATTAATTTGACTTTAATTAAAAGTCCAAATTAATGCTCAATACTCTATTTAAATATTTTAAGCCCAATGCTTTGTGTGCGATCCTATAGGTCCAATTAATATTGGCAATGAATTAATAAATTAATTCAAAGGCTATATATATCCTCTAGCAAGATATTATAGCATTCCAAATTAAATGAAAATGCAAATGGCATTTAGTGACCTAATGCAATTTTGCATAGTCCCTTACCCTTTAATATCATAATTAATATAAGGCATGGAACTAGTCATCTATATATATATAGATATTAATTCCTTTCTTGATATTCCAGTGACACTGAACTCTCAGATAAATAATGATTATACATTATTTCATCTCGATATGGCCATACACTTCTAAGTTCACTGATCAAGTGGCCGATGATATTTTCTCTCTTATTAAGAGGGGTAATCCCTTCACTTCTCTCATGCTTTGTAACATGAATCAATGCATACCCAAGCATACCTATACTTGTCACCCTGTTATGAGTACGTTAGGTGTATGTCAAAGTATACAATAATTCATAAAGAGTTTCATAGAGATTTCAGGTCTAAGAACTCCGATACAAAACTTGCATATGAGAAACACTTATGACTTGTACCATGTAGTGTTCTCATGAACGGATCGAATCCAGATACCATATTCTAAACATGTATCTATGATCTCTGATTGACACTCTTGTCCTTATGATCTTTAAGATAGAACTCAACTTATCAAAGAGAGCATACTAACCTTAATTCATTGTTATTCCCATAACAATGACTGACTAGGGATATTTAGAATGAAGTCTCTATTGTTTCAAGGTCTTACAACCATGTGCCTCACACATGATAACTTAAACAGAAACAACATTCTTGGATAGTTCTATCAATTGATATGCACAGGAATACAATAGATAAAACAAATGCCTCATTTATTAAATTAAATGTTTTATAACAATGTACTAGGGCTAGGGATTACACTAACAGATGCAACATTAATAAGGATACCATCAACCATACACCTTAAAAAGATGACTTCTTGAGGCATTTATAACATTTAGACCACCTAGACAATAGAAAATGTTATTTGATAAAAATCTATAAATGACTCTCAAAGCATGATCTCGTAGGGCATGGACTTTATGTCACGTACCTTCCATGGTTTTGGATTGAGTGGATCCTTGACCCTTTTTCCAATTCTCCTAATAAGTGTAATCCATCAATTCACCTAAGGCATCCGTCGAAAAGCCCAAATATTCTAAAAATTAAGCAAAGTTCATTGAATACCCCTTTTTTGCCTAATTTGAATTCGACTGTACCATTAGCGCCTTCTCCCTTAAAATAGCATTTAAAAGAGTATAAGAAATCTCGTGCAAGTGCGGGGTAGACTTTGGGCTTAAGAGCTATAAAAGGCTTCCATTCGATGTTTTGAAGTAATGGTAGGATATCACCCCACAGATTTCCTGCTGGTATGTGCATATACATCTCGCTTAAATAGGAAGGCTTGAAATAAGTGCAAGAACTAAAATATTCATATTTGGCATGCTTCACCTTATCTACATAAGCTAGGATGTGTAAGCCAGAGGAGCTCTACACACAACAAAAGAACAATGGAGTGAGTAAGACTAAAATAATATAGATTAGATAGGAAGTCACAGATATGGAAGTCAAGTGATGCTCAATAAGGGCAATGCTCATATGTAACCTAAAGCACAAAAGAAAAAGAGGAATCCAAATAAGAAAGAGAGGGTACTATAATGCCAATCAAGCATAAAGTCAGAGAAGGTCAGGATAGCATGCATAAATGTGCCTAGACGTATATCGATCAAAAGTGTCGTTCAAAACCCAATAGGCACTAAATAATAACATCAATGCATACTATAAATTATTCCAAAGGCATAAGTGAAAATTGAGAAATAGGCAGTTGAAATATAAGAAGAAATACACATGGCAAAAGGTGAAACATTTAAACAAAACATGGTGAGTTTAAGTCATTTAGATAATTTATCGAACATGTGGTATGCATACCTTGCGAAAGCAAAATTAAGACTAATTGGAACTGTAATTGCAACCACCAAATAGAAACTCAACATTAGCATGCATACGACAAGCTCAAGAGACAAATTACCAAAAACCACATGCATATGAGCTCTAAATAAGGTGTAAAGATAACCCAAGCAAGAAAGTGTAAAAATCAATAAACCAAGCCAATTTAAAAAATGAAAATGGTGATTGAACAATTTTGAGTAAAAAAATACTTACTAAAATGCACTTGATGGATAAAGAGTGAAAAAAAAATGTGAATTTAGTAAAAAGTGCACGGAAGAGTGGGAATGGGCAGTGGGTGAGTGGTGCTTGGTGTGTGCAATAGTGAGTGTAGCGTGAGGGAGTAGGGAGGGTGGAGGGTCAAAAAAGAAGAAAGGGAAGGGAGGAAGGGGTGAAAGAAGAAGGGGGAAGAGAGCAGAGAAGGGGGATAAAGGCGAGAAAAGGAAAGAGGAAGAGGGAGGAAGGAAGGGGCGCAGAAGAGTAAGGCAGGAAGATGGAAAATACACGAAAAAGTGAGGTAGGCAGAGGGAAAAGAAAAAAAGAGCAAGGCAGATGGGCCAGACTCACCCGAGTGAGGGAGAGGAGGGCAGTAGTGCTCGAGCGAGCAAGGCGAAGGGGCTGGGATGAGCGAGCGAGGCACAAAGGCCAGGAAGTGCAGGTGAGCGAGGCGGGAATTGCGGGTGAGGCAGACGTACCGATGATGGAGCTTAACCAATTTCGAACTTACTAAACTCCAATCACCAAAAATTCTCCCATAAACACTCAGGTGAGTGTGTGCATACTCAGGAAAATGTTTGTACTACACTTAGAAAAAGAAATTCATTTTTCTTCACATCAACATGCCAATTTAAACTCACTTTTCTCTCAAAATTTTTGTACCAAACTTCAAAAATTATTTTGACTCAAGAATTATTCTTTTATGCCCAAAAATTAGCCTGTTATCCAATTAATGCCAAGACTCTGTCAAATTTGTTTTGTGAAATGGACAACCTTTCTAGACACAAAGTGGATGAAACAATACCCTCTATTACTTCAACAATATGCAGCTATTGAACTTATTACCTCAAATTTCCACCATTAATTCATGAATTTTAAAGGCTAACATAAACTGAAGCTAATATCAACAAAAAACAAGCATAAAAATGAGTCACTCATGAATTTAAATCAAAGGGTTAGAAAATGTAGTTTTGAGTTTAAAAAGTCCTCAGCTAGACTTGTTAACTGCCTTAGTAATCTTGAAGCAATATTATTGCCTCAAGAACCATCTTCTTCCCAACTTGATATGGTTTAAGCCCGTGACCATTCATTTTGTACTCACATCCATCTCTTGGGTTCTTAATTGTCACCACTCCAACTGCATTGCTAGACACTACTTGATACGGTTCAAGCCATTTTAGTTTCATCTTCCCTAAAAACAATCTTAGCCAACTGTTATGTAATAAAACCAACATACCTGGGGTAAATCCTTTCCATTTTACTCTCTTATCATGTACATGGCTGCATTATCATAGGACCATTGTCGAATTTCATTAAGTTCAATGAGCTGCACCTTCCTTTTTTCCCCTGTATTTCTCAAATCAAAATTAAGTAGTTTTATAGCCCAATATGCTTTATATTCTAATTCAACTGGTAGATGACATGCTTTTCCAAAAACTATCCTAAAGGATGACATGCCAATAGGGGTCTTGTATGTTGTTCTATAAACCCAAAGAGCCCCATCTAACATTTGAGACCAATCTTTTTTCGAGCTATTGACTGTCTTTTCTAAGATTGATTTCAATTCCCTATTAGACACCTTTATTTTCCCATTTGCTTAAGGATGGTATGGGGTTGTTATCTTATGCTTGAAACTAAATTTTTGAAGCAAGGAACGAAATTGATGGTTGACAAAATGCTTACCCCCATCACTTATAATAACTCTTGGTGTTCCAAATCTAGTAAAAATATTTCTCCTAATGAATTCAAACACAACTTTTGCATCACATGTTCTAGTAGCTATTTCTTCTACCCATTTACTAAGATAGTCCACAGATATTAAGATATATTCAAATCTAAATGAATTTGGAAATGGCCCCGTGAAATCAATACCCCAAACATCAAAGATTTTGACTTTTAGCACATTATTCATAGGCATTTCATTCCTCTTGGATATATTTCCTACCCATTGACATCTATCACATAATTAAATAAAAGATTTAACATCCGCAAAAAGAGTAGGCCAGAAAAAACCTGTTTGAAGAATTTTTTTTTTACCATGCAATTAGGTCCATGGTGACCTCCAACTTATCCTTCATGATATTGCCTCATTATATCTTCTTATTCTTCCTCTGGAACACATCTTCAAAACACTTGATCTGGGAAAATTTTGATAAGATACGAATCATCCCAAAGATAGTGCCTTACATTCACTTGAAGTTTCTTCTTTTATTGCCAAGTAAAGTCATTCAGAAGGTAACTTCCTGGGAGAAAATTAGCGATATTAGCATACCAAGGAACCGAGTTTTTACAAGCATAAATATCACAAATACATTCATCGGGAAATAAGTTAGAAATTTCCCCCCTTTTAATAATAGCATGATCCAATCTAGATATATGGTCCGCTGTGAAATTTTTAGCTCCTTTTCTATCTTTGATCTCCACAACTGTAAAAGCAAAACCCATCTAATAAGTCTTGGTTTGGAATCTTTCTTTGTGAAAAGGTTCCTCAATGTTGCATGATCCGACCACACCATGAGCTTGGAACCAAAGAGATAAGGTCTGAATTTTTCAAAAGAAAACAAAATTGCCAAGAACTCCTTTTCTATGGTTGTATAATTCACTTGAGCTCTGGTAAGAATATGACTTGCATAGTAGATGGTATGAAAAATTTTTTCCCTCTGCTTGCCTAAAACTGCTCCCACTGTATAGTCACTAGCATCACAAATAATCTCAAATGATAAGCTCTAATCCGATGATGTTATGATCGGTGTTGTGATTAGCTTTTGCTTCAACAAGTTAAATGCCTACAAACACTTATCATCAAAGTTAAATGCAACATCTTCTATCAACAAATTAGAAAACGGTTTTGTAAATTTAGAAAAATTCTTAATAAATCGACGATAAAAACCGACGTGATCAAGGAAACTTTTAATACCTTTAACATTAGTTGGGGGAGCTAATTTATCAATAACATCAATTTTAGCTATATCTACCTCAATTCCTTTTTTGGAGATCTTGTGTCCTAAAACTATTCCTTCTCTTAACATAAAATGGCATTTTTTCCAATAAAAAACAAGGTTAGCTTCTTTACACCTTTCTAAGACCAATGCAAGATTATTCAAACAAGACTTGAAATCGCGACCATATAATGTAAAGTCATCCATGAAAACTTTCATAAATTTTTTAATAAAATCGTGAAATATAGCCATCATACATCTTTAAAAAGTGGCTGGGGCATTGCAAAGACCGAAAAGCATCCTCCTATATGCAAATATGCCATAAGGACATGTGAATGTAGTCTTTTCTTGGCCTTTCAGGGCTATAGGTATTTGCATATACCCCGAATAACCATTTAAAAAATAGTAAAATCTATTTCTTACCAATCTCTCTAACATTTAATCAATGAATGGTAATGGAAAATGGTCTTTTCTAGTAGCATTATTCAATCTCCTATAATCTATGCATACTCTCCATCCTATCATTGTGCGTGTTGGGATGAGTTCATCCTTATCATTTGTTATTACAGTCATTCCCCCTTTTTTAGGTATGCATTGAATCGAACTAACCCAACTACTATCAGAAATATGATAGATAATACCTAAATCAAGGAGTTTAAGTACCTCCTTTTTCACTACTTCTTGTATAGCAGGGTTGAGTTTCATTTGGGGTTGCACTACCAGTTTGAAATTATCCTTCATTAGTATCCATTGTATACAATAACTTGGGCTAATTCCTTTCAAATTGGATGTCTCCCAACCAATTGCTTTTTTATGTTTTTTCAGTACCTCAACAAAGCATCTCTTCTTACAAATCTATCAACAACGAAAAAAATAATTATTGGTTTTGTATTTTCCTCTAAAAACACATATTTTAAATGAGAATGAAGAGTTTTAAGTTCAAAATTTTTTCCCTTAGGAAGGGAATGTTCATCCTCCATATTTCCTTTTTCACTATGCTCTTTCTCTAAATCATGTATCAGCTCTCTTTCTCTTTCTTCCATTTCCTCCTCTTTCTTTGGATGCATTAAACACTCTTAAAGCTTATTATCTAAAATAATTTCCTATTGTTTTGTCTCTATGCATTCTTGAACACCATCAACAAAATAAATGGACTCTTCAAAGTCATATGAGGTGTGCTTCATTACCTTGTTCACATTGAAAATCATTTCTTCCTCATTAAACCTTAAAGTGACCTGACCGATATTTAGCAAGTGTACTAGATCGGCTAATAATATAGAAAAATATAGATTAAGACTCCAAATATCATACCTAAGAGAACATAAATTTGGTAAGGATAATATCTATGTATGAATTGAATAAATTTGAGATTATTTCCCAATGTTTTCGATTTAAGAACTAAGTAAATAATTAACTAAAATAAAAACTAAAATTAGACAAACATGAATTAAACACAAAGCAATAACTAAAATACTCTCGCTAAAGGAACTATCCATCTTAACTTAGATTACAATAACTCAATAACAAAAGCAACACAAGTGATTATGGAAAAATCAGATAAATAAAGCCTGATATCTTAAATCAAGAATATCTTTATTAAATATCAAATTCCTTGTTTAAGGATAATTTAACACTTAGCATAAAAATCTAGTTTTAACTTTCTAAACATTCATTAAACTATTTTTCAAGTAAATTCAACTTTAATTTATTCTGAGTTCCTCCTCTCTCGGTATTAACCAATATTATCAATACACAATTACCTCAAAATCAAAAAGTTATTATGCATTGACACTAAAGAATTAATCTAAAAACATGCAAATCATACATTATGCTTAAATCAATTTTTAGTTATTGAACAAATAAACTAATAACCAATCTTAACATAATCAAAGATAAGAATCTGCTCAAAACTAAGAAATAATCTAACTTGCATTGAATTAAAGCAAAACTAAGTCATTACAATAAAAGACTAAGGGTTCAAGTTTCCCTTAGCAAAAGAGAAGAAAATTACTTACCAAACATGATAAAAATAAATGAAACAATTAAAATAAAGGTAATTGAAAACTAAGAAAAATAGAAAAATAGAGCTAAACTATTATACAATTTAACTAAAGAAAATTAAAACTAAAACTAAAGAAATGACAGTAGTAAAGAGGTTTGCTCTCTACATCTCATTAGCTTTCCTTTCTTTGGTGTCTTGGTGCCCGTTTATAGTTGAATTAAGCTTCCACAAAAAGAAATTATATGCCTTCAAACTTCCTAATCCAAGTAGCAAAAGACTTCCTATTTCAATGAAGAAAAACTTCCAATTTAAGTAAACCCTTTTGAACCAGTAGAATAGAACTTGAAACCACCGAATCAAAACATTTGAAACTTCAATTAACAACTCATTCGAAAGAGTAGTTAAGCTGATTCCACCGAATAGCCAGTAATTTACCCTTTGAAGAAGTTAATTCGATAGAATCACATTTTGATTCCATCGAATGGTCTTTTTTATTTACTTTAAAAGGGCCATTCAGTAGAATCAAGAAGTGATTCCATCGAATGGACCTCACCTGGACTAAATGTCAATGTTTTTCTTCTTCTTTGTTCCTTAACTTGTGAAATTCTCCTTTTAGTCCTTCAATTTCTTCTGTTTCCTTTAATTTTACACCTACACACACCAATAAACTCAATTAAGACCTTAAATTGCAACTTAAAAAAATTAAACACTAATTTAACCTAATTACTACTAAATAAACTCACTAAACATACTAAAAACATTGTGAAACATAATATAAATCACACTTATCATAACCGTTTGACCATGAACATCAATTAAAGCCCTTGCTGTGTTCAAAAATGGTATACCCACTATCAAAGGTACTTTTCTATCTTCTTCCATATCCATCACGACAAAATCAAATGGAAATATGAAATTTCTCACTTTCACCAACAAATATTCTATAATTCTTTTAGGCCTCTTTACGGATCTACCCATTAATTGTAGCGTCATTTGAGTCTCTTTTATGTCTTATAGTTACAATTTACTACAAATTGAATAAGGCATTAAATTTATGCTAGCACCCAAATCACAAAATGCATGACTAACAAAATTCCCTTTTAATTCACATAGAAGTGTAAAATTCCCAGGATCCTCTAAATTAGTTGGAATTTTGTTTATTAAAATTGCACTACAATTTTCAAATAATTGAATCGTTCCTATGCCTTCTAGCTTTTTCTTATTAGTGCAAAGCTCTTTCATAAACTTAGCATATTTAGACATGTGTAAAGTTTTAGCAAATGGTAAATTTACATGCAAGTTTTTAAATGTCTAAAAATCTATTTAATTGCTCATTATACTTCTTTTTCCTTGCTAAAGATGGATAAGGTAATTGAGACTCATTAAGAATAGTATAAAATAATTTTTCCTTACCTTTAACTTTCTCAACAATGGGAGATACCTCATTAAAAATTTTAGCATTAGAAACACTTACCTCCGTTGTTGGTTCCACCATTTTAGAAGAATTCTTACTGCTTTCAGCTTCTTACACCTCTTTCCCACTTCTGAGAGTGATTTCCTTGGTTTTCTCCTTTAGGTTTCAGTTTACATTAGATGGGAATGTTCATTGGGTTCTATTGGATAATGAATTGGCAAGTTGCCCTACTTGATTTTTCGAATTTCTAATGGATGCATCTTGGTTTCTCATTCAAATGTCTTGGGATTTCCACCTAGCTTCTTGGTTAGCTAAAATAGAATTTTGGAAAGCCATGAAATTAGCAATCATTTCTTCTAAATTGATTTTCTTTTCTTGTAAGGGTTGTGATTTTTGAAATCCAGGTGGTTGATAAGTAAAAGGGTAATGTGGTTGCCTTTGGTTTTGAAACGTTGGGTGGCTATTACTATTGGAAGCTAAATTTTGGTTAAATGGGGCCCTATGTTCAGGGTTAAATGCTTGATTCCCTTTTCTCTATGAAAAATTTGGATGGTTTCTCCATCCCTAGTTGTAAGTGTTGTTATAAGGGTTTAAAGCATTTATTTCCTCAACTAGAACTTCGTCATTCTGGTTTGCTCCTTGATTTCCTATGAAAATATCACTTCCATAGATAATATTGATACATTTTGAGCCTTAAGTTTATTTATCTACTTTAAATGCTCCTTTCTTATTAATTCCATTTGTGCCTTAAGCATCGCTATTTCATCTATACTATGTACTCCCTATTTCTTTTATATGGCTATTGAGCTTGCCCATTGAGCATCATTTGTTGCCATCTCATCTAGAAGCAAGAATGCTTCTTCAGGAATTTTGTTCATAAAGCTCCTATATGATGTTGTGTCTAGTAGGGACCTCGTAGCTTAATTTATACCTACGTAAAAGATATGCATTAGTTGATAAACAAAAAATTCATGGTGTGGATAACTTTTTAAGAGTCTCCTAAATTGTTCCTAAGCCTCATGGAATCGCTCCTCATAAAACTATTGAAATTCATCAATATTTTTCCTAATGAGGGTTGTTTTAGTCAGTGGGAAGAATTTACACAAAAACCTCTCTTGAATTTGTTGCCATGATTAGATAGATTGATTTGGTAACATATGCAACCAATCCCTAGCTTTACCAATGAGGGTAAAAGGGAACAACTTAAGTCTAATGGCATCCATTGACACGTTTAGAATTTGAACCGTGTCACTAATTTCTAAAAACATATCTAAGTGTTGGGTGGGATCCTCTATACCTGAACATGAAAATTGATTTCTTTATACCATTGTGATGGTAGCAGGTTTTATCTCAAAAGGTTGGTGATGAGAAATCCTAATGGTTCTATGTTCTTCATTCCACCTAGGAATTGCATAGTCTCTAATGGTTCTAGGTCTAAACTCATCCCCTTGAGCTTATTAATTTATGCCTTCTATCCTAGGGTGTTGATCATTTACAGGTGGATCAATATTAGGTAATTCATTATCACTAAGAGGCAGATATCTTTGTATCCCTTGATTATTCATGATAGCTCTTAATATCCAAATCCTATGATAAGTCCTCTCAATTTCAAGGTCTATAGGTAAGATTGGACTATTTTTACCATAAACTAATGACACCTATAAAAGTAAAAGAATAGAAATAGAGAAAATAAAAGAAAAAACACACAAAAATTCACTTTAAAAATCCAAAATAGTGAACAAACGCCAATTGTTTCCCCGGCAATGGTGCCAAAAACTTTACCAGTGTTTAGAAAGTGTATCAGATCGGCTAGTAATATAGAAAAATATAGATTAAGATTCCAAATATTGTATCCAAGGGAAACTTGTGTTTATATGAAAATTTTAGATTTTTAGAATGAAAACTGTGTGTGAGAGAGAAAGAAAATCCCAATGTTGTAGTGGTTTATAAAAGACTAAAACAAAATTTTAAATAGTAAACTAAAGTGAACAAGCAGAAGTTGAAATAATTAAACTCAAAATTAAATTAAATCAAGTAAACAAAATAGGTAAAACACAATATTGGAGCAACTTTCACTAAAGGACTATCCACCCTAACTTATATTATAATGAATTAATTAAAAAGAGGACACAAGTGATGATGGAGAAATTAGATAAAAAAGGTAAGATATCTCAACACAAGAATACAATTCTTAAGCATTAAACCTTTCCTGTTTAGAATTATTCAACACTTAGCATAAAAATCTAATTTTAACCTCCTAGATGTCCATTAAATTCTTTTGTAAGTAAATTTAACTTTCATCTATTCTCAATTTTAACTTTTCTTAGTCTTTATCTATTATTACCAATACACGACTATACCTTAATTCAAAACATAATCATGTATTCATACCAATAAATTAACATAAAAACATGCAAACCAATAATTATGCATAAATCAATCATCAACTATTAATTCAAATAAGTCAACAATCAAATTATAAATAACCCACGGTAAGAATTTGCACAAAACCAAACAATAATCAACTTGTATCACATTAAGTACGAATTAAGTCATTACAATATAAAGTTAAGGATTTAAGTATCCTTTAGAAAAAGTAAAGAGAACTACTCGCTATTTATATTCAAAATTAAAGCAAGATTAAGAAAAAGAACCAAAAACATAGAGTGTAAAAGCTCCCTTAATCCAAAGTTACAAAAAAACCAGAGGAAACTCCCTGCTCCAAGCTTTTTCTCTTTTTCAACTAAGAAAAATAACGTAAAACTAACTAAGCTAAATTTTAGGTTGAGTTGCTCTCCCCTTTTGTTCAGGTGCTTTGGTGCTTTTATAGATAAAGAATCTTGTCAAAAGAAAAAGTTTTGCCTTTGTAAACTTCCTAAACCAAGTTGTAGAAGACTTCATTTTAAACAGGAAGTCTTTATTGTGTTTCCTCATTAATCACTTAGGAGAGTGATTTCATCACTCAGGAGAGTGACCTTTTTGCCTTGGGAGAATGATCTTATCACTCGGGAGAGTGATACCCTTTTGTACTTTCAACTCGTGATTTTTGACTCTTTAGTTGAGTGACTACTCACTCAGTCGAGTGATCCTCATTACTCGGGAGAGTGATGGTCATTTGCCTCTTACGCATAAAATTCAATGTTTCCTAAAATTATGACAATGCCCCTAAACTTCTCTTTTTCCCAATTCAATCATTTTTTTCTTCAAATTCACCCTGAAAAACACCAAAACCTTCAATTAAGTCACAAAACACAAATTCTAACAAATTAAACACAAATTCAAATAAATTAAAACCAAATTGACTAAATTAACACACTAAAACTAACTTATAATTTAGAATTATCAGTATGATTACAATGGCTAGATAAGCATCACCCCTTTCAGTGCATGCCAAATAAATAAGCATAAGAAATTTTCTTTGAGCTCCACTAAGCTTATTTAATATCTATACCCTTTGATCTTCTAACTTTTTTGTATGTTAAGAATGGAGAAAATTTTACCTTTCTTCCATCTCTTTTTGAAAAGACTATAAGGAATTGACCTTGGTCCTAAGCTTTGAATTCTCAAAACGAATATATGCAAGTGTAGTTTCATCATCGACCTTTAATTTCATAATTTGCTCGGCATACTATACATCAATATTACCTAAGATGCCTTTCAACTTATCTTGAGTAGCCTCATTGATGACATAGTTCCTAGCCGAGTTATTGGCCTTTTGAATAGCCTATATATTTGAAAGTTACAATCCCAGTTTATACATACAATAGTCGAAAAGAAGAAAGAAATAAATTAATTTAGAAATTAATTTACAAGAAACATGATCGGTATCAAGCAAGTGTACTAGATCGGCTAGTAATATAGGGAAATATAGATTAAGACCCCAAAATATAGAATCCAAGGGAATATGGATTGCTAAGGATAATACCTATGTATGAATTAAATTTTAATCTGAGATCGTTTCCCAAATGTTTTTGATTTAAAAGCAAAAATTAAATAAAATAAACAATTAAATAAAACAAAAGCCAAAACATGAATTAAAAACAAAACAATAACTGAAATTATCTTGCTAAAGAAACTATCTACCTTAACTTTCATTGTAATGACTTAAATTCAATATAAATACCAGTGATTATAGAAAAACTAGTAATAAAGTAAGATATCTTTATTCAAGTATATCATTCTTAGTATTAAACTCATAGACAAATCTAATACTTAGCATGAAAATCTAGTTTTAACTTCCTAAATATTCATTGAAGCCTTTCTCAAGTGATTCAACTCCAATTCATTCTTGGTTCCTCCTCTCTTAGTATTAACCAATAAAATTCACAAATAATTTTTTCATATTTCGGATAATAATCATGCATAAACATTAAAGAGTTAACCCAAGAACATGCAAATCATTAACTATATCAAAATCAATTTTTAGTTATTTATTCAATAAACCATCAATCAATCTTAACACAATCAAAGATAAGGATATGCTTAAAACCAAGAAATAATCAACCGATGTTGAAATTAAGCTCAAACTAAAGTCATAATAAAGAAAATATAAGTTTTCAAGAATCCATTAGCAAAAGAAGAAAAAACTACTTCCTAAATATAATTAAAAACTAAAGACAAAGTTGAAAAGAAAAATAATGAAAATAGAAAATAACGTAAAATAACTAAGCTTAATTCTAAGATTCTTAATTCCTAATTCCCCTAATTCCTCTTTCTTTGGTGTTAGAGTTGTCTATTTATAGGCAAAAGATGTTGTAGAAGCCTTCTAAACTTTCCAAATTGGAGTAGGAAAAGAATCCTTCTTGAATTTGAGAAGATCGCAAATCCTTCGTTGCATGGGAGAACTTGCACGTAGCCACACCCTTCCCTTTGCAATTGAATGTTTGGTCACGTGTTACACAAGGCTTCCTTCACACGTGGTCACGTGTGGACTTGCCTTGCTTCACACGTGGTCACGTGTCCTCATAGATTTCTTCACTTATTCCTTCACGTGGCCATGTCTTCAATCTTCACTCCTTCACATGGCCACGTGTTTGTCTTCTGGACATCACGATAATATCTTAACATGAATTTTTCAATTTTACAATTTTGGCCCAAATCTTCTTGCCTTTTTACAATTAAGTCCTTTTTCTTGCAAATTAACCCTGAAAAATACCAAAATTTATAATTAACTCTAAAAAACATAAAATTAACCAATTAAACTCAAATCTAATCCTAATTAACACAAAATTAACCTAATTTAATACCTAAAAACATCATATAATGACCATTATCAAATACCCCACACTTAGACTTTGCTCGCCCTTAAACAAATTAGAACAATCCAACTTCTCAAAATAATCAAACTCCAATAAAGAATCATGCATTTCAAAACCAAGCTTAGCAATTAACAAGAGCACTCAATAAAATTTTCAACTAGAATAAATTCAATCAAAACAATATAAGTTAGTTTTCTTGTGTGCAAGACCAAAATATTTTAAGTATTTTCAAAATCCAAAACACCAATGCAAACTCATAGTCAAGTTTAGAATGAATGTATACATGAGTATAAACATGGTTTCGCACTTGAAACTCTAGAAACACCATAGGCCTCTCCTTTAGCACCGAAACCCAAAGGTCATCTCCACTAAACAACTCAAAAATAAAACTTAGAATCACTTAGGTCTTTTAAAGGTTGTAATAGGGCTAAGGTATTGGTTATCAAAGAATGGATAAGAGATCAACAATAAGAAAAGCCACTCTAAGATAAAATAGACAAAAAATTCACAAATTTCACCCCATTCACTTAATCAATAAAGAACTTAGCCAAAATTTCCCAACCCTTCACAATTCAAAGTACAATCTTAAAATTCTCTCAATTTCACCATTTATACCCTTTTAGAAGTCATATCTATTTTTCCTTGTAACTACCCCACACTTAAGATTTTGCCATACATGCTAGCTTTATTTCAATATTTCTTATTTTTTTCTCTCTCTTTTCTTTTTTTTTCCTTTTTTCACTTTTTTTTCTTTTCTTTATTTTTTCACTAGCTTTGATGTTGACAATACAATAATAACATGGGTAATCACAAAGTCACAATTTACTATTCACTTAACTTCAATAATAGCCATTAACAATAAAATCAAAAACGTCTTATCACACCCATCAACATACCCAATTCCTATTAATCCATCCTATCCTAGAGTGGCCAATTCTAGAAGGAAAGATAAAATTTTTTTAGGTTATATGGTAAAATAAATAAGTGTAACAATCAAAATAAATATGGTACACATTAAGCATACCTCATTAGGCTCAAAATTGGCTAACAACGGATAAATATGCATATAGGATAGGAAAATAAGTTAAAATATGGCTCAACAAGAAAAACATTGCCTAGATCACTTTCCAAGTTGAATTGAGTTATTTGTATGCTTTGAAGGGTGATGAGGAAGGTTATAGTGTTTTAAAATTCTTTACTCAACTATTTCAATGCATTGTTTTTCTTTAAAGTATAAAAACTGGTCTTAAGTGCTCAAAAATGTAGAAACTAACAAATATAAGTCAAATTGAATATTAAACTAGCCAAAAATTTATTAAACAACATGCTTGTTCTAATGCTAAACAAGAATTTTAAACATTGCACATTCTAAATTCAAGTTCAAAATGTTCAATTTTTTTTGAGAATAACTAGGGCGAATTAAGTTAAATGTACAATAAATGATAAATGAATTAACTAAACTAACATGCAAAATAAAAACTAAACATGCAAACTAAAAACCAAACTAAATAACTAAAACAAAAACAAAATGACTAAAACACATAGCTAACATAATTCATGAGTAAGAAAATGGGCAAGGTAAGAAAAACTCCCTTAAATTGGTCTTCAATTTCTAGCTCAGCTGAGCTTTATCCCCCTCTTTAAAATCTTGCTATCCTCAGCAAAGTATGAAAAATTTTAGCACACTTCCTCACTTTTGAGAAACAAGTTAGTGCCCAAGAAAAATGGAAGCTTAAACATACCACATCTAGAACCATGTTAAGTCAAAAAGAAGGCATAAGACCAATGGAATTGAGTTAACAAGAAAACATGCCTCGAAAACCAATATAGTGCTATAAACAAAACTGAATAGACATGGTAACTAAGTGAACAAATATAACTAGGCCAAACTTGCTTAAGTGCTCAATGTTTTCTATCCATATGTGACAAGGTGGATAGTGTGTGAATGCATCATAACCTCAAGTGTAAAGTGAATTGAAGATGGTTAAGCTTAAATAAAAGGAAGAGATAGATTTTAATTAGTCATGGTAAGCACAAAAGAAAATAAGCCAATTCAAATACAAACTCAACCTATATGAAGCCACAATGAAGCTCAATGTCAAACAATAAGTAGCTAAGAGTAAATGCAATGCATAACTGAAAATCAATCTCTAAGCAAACTTATATTCAACACTAATGAAACCTATGCCAATTTATTTGAATTAAACTCATCAAGTAAATCATGCAAATGAAAAACTAAGTGTGTGTGCCTTAGTGAAAAGGTGTGTGCTTGAAGTGTAACATGCTTCATCATAAAAGTCCCCATTAGCTATGCGATGCATCATAAAGATATCAATTGAAAATCAAGTCATCCATAATATGCTCAATTGAATGTATATAAAAATTGATGTATCAAAATTGCAAATAATGACTTGAATAATATTTAAGGCACTAGGATTATATAACACGACGGTCCGCTAGCCGGTTAACGGCGGGGTTAAAGGGCGATGCCCCTTACGAGGTTCCTGAGGAGCAGCGCACCTCGAAGCTTTAAAGCAACGAGGAACTCTATAAAAATTTTCTGCACAAAACCTTATCCTGAATCCTTGAAACAAATCAAATTCTGAGCAATCATATCAGCACTTGGTTGGTCAATAACAATGCAAGAAATAAATATGTGTTAAGTGCAATATTGAACAAGTGATAGTGTGCTTACTTGAATAAATGAGGATATAAATAATGAAAAATAAAAAAATGGAGTTAAACTTTGAGGTGTGTGCTTGAGTGAGTATGTGGATGTGAATGAATTGATGGAGTGTAAGAGAGTAAGTGAAAGGAATGAAAATGAACATGTGAAGATGAAATGAATGAAGAAAAATTGTGGGTTTTAATGAGGTAGTGGCTTTCACGTGATCACGCAAGGGTATAGGCATACCAACACGTGGCCACGCATGGGAGAAATGCAAGGAGATATGACAACGTGCGTGAAGGCAGAAGCTTCATGCATGGGCACGGGTGGATATACCTGCATTAACACATGGGCACGCGATTTTTATGGGGCAAGCAGTAGGCTTATACGTGGGCGTGCATATGCTAGTAAAGAAAAACACGTGGGCATGTAAATTGGTAACCACGGGCAGATTTTCCATGCGTGGCCACGTGATGTATAAGGAGAAATCCTCACATGGGCGTGGGTGAAAATTTAACTTGAAACAACTTGCTATTTGTTTGTGTTTCAGAAGAAATCCAGCTTACTTTCTGCCAAGCAAAAACCTCACGCGTGGGAACACAAATGGTAGAGGGAAAAGAAGACGTGGGCATGCGAGAAGCTACTGCCAGGAAAAACTCTAACACGTGGCCACGCATGAAGAACAAAGAGGACCACACGTGACCATGTGTGAAGAACAAAAGGCTAGACACGTGACCATGTGTATATTTGTACTGAGAGAGGCGTGGCCACGCATTGGTCTTTCTACTGCATTCTCGGACTTCATTTTTCTGCACGCACAAAAATTAAATTTCATTCACCATATGAATAAAACATTCCTCATACTCATTTAATCACTTAATTATGCCTTTTCTTTTCTCTTTAAGCTCTAATTTAGTTATGCCAAACAATATGTAAATCTTCAAACTAGTTGAATTACAAATCAAGTCCATTCTTTTAGCAAACTGAATAATTCTCTCTTAAGTTCATGAAGCATCAAGCAACTAGGATCAAATTCTCGTTCAGACAATGAAAATAACTCAAGACTCATAAATCCATATTAAGTTCAACTAATTTGTAATTCACTTCAAAAATTATTATAGCTCTTAGAAACCCTTACTTAAATATGACAATTAAGTATAAAATCACTAGGAGTAGCTTATTTCCAACCCCTAATCTTAAACTCATGAATTAAAAGCCACAAATCAATAACAAACATGCATTAAACTTTAAACTAAAAACAATGGCAAACAAATTATGGAAAATAACATGCAAAACATAAATCATAAAAAAAATGATGAAAATTTAAAGAGAAAAGTTAGAGAAGAAGTTATGGTTTATTGAGTCCCAGCTCGACTCATTTTACTCTCGGGAGGTCGAGCTTGTGATCCAAACATAGGTCTTTCCGAACTTTGCTCCTCATTTTTTCCCATTAGTAGAAGAAACTTGTCATAGTTTATCAAAGCTGGAAACTCCATATCTTCAATAAAATATGACTCTTCCTTTGGCTCATTTATAACAAACTCTATCGGGTCCTCTAGCCTAAATAAATCCTTCAAGTAGAGGCAGAGGAAGAGGACGTGGGGGATCGAGTTATCAGGGATCCCAGTCCAGGAACATTTTTGAATCAGTTGACAGGCCTATAGCTCCAATTGTTCCTAGTCGAGCTTATACAATGAAAGCTAGAGAGGATCAGAGTGCTCCAGAAGTCATAGCTGGTAGTTTCTCTCTCTTTGATTCTGATATGCATGCACTGATTGATCCTGGTTCCACTCATTCTTATGTTTGCACTGGAGATATGGGTAGAAATGAGTCTATTGTATATGAACTGGAATATGATATATGTGTAACCAACCCTTTGGGTCACAGTGTTGTTGTTAATAGAGTGCATAAACAGTGTCCTATTGTAATCCAAGGGAAAGAATTCTTTGCTGATCTTATTGAGTTGCCATTCCGGGAGTTTGATATTATATTGGGTATGGATTGGCTGTCTAGACATCATGCAGTGATTAATTGTGAAGCTAAAACTGTAACTCTTATTGGTGCTGATGGTAAAGAAACTTTAGTTCGGGGCATTCGATCTAAACCCATAGCTAATGTAATAACAGCTATGCAAGCTAAGCGATTTCTGAGAAAAGGATGTGAAGCTTTCTTAGCACTTGTGCTTGATTCAAGAAAAGAAAATGTAAATCTTCAAGAGATTCCAGTGGTGAAAGAATTTTCTGATGTGTTCCCTGAAGACTTGCCTAGTCTTCCACCTCAGAGGGAAGTTGAATTGTCTATAGACATGCTACCTGGTACAACTCCTATTTCGAAGGCACCATACAGGATGGCTCTTTTGGAATTGAAGGAACTAAAGGTACAACTACAGGAGTTGCTTGACAAAGGGTTCATTAGACCTAGTACATCACCTTGGGGTGCACCAGTGTTATTTTTGAAGAAAAAATATGGGTCTTTGAGGATGTGTATAGATTACAGACAGTTAAATAGGGTAACAGTGAAAAATAAGTACCCTTTACCTAGAATTGAAGATTTATTTAATCAGTTGAAAGGTGTTGGAGTATTTTCCAAGATTAATTTGCGATCGGGTTATTATCAACTTCGGGTTAAGGAAATAGATGTTTCCAAAACAGCCTTTAGAACCCGATATGGACATTATGAGTTTCTGGTGATGCCATTTAGGTTAACAAATGCACCGGCTGCATTTATGGATCTTATGAATAGGGTGTTTAGACCCTACCTGGATCAATTTGTTGTTGTGTTCATAGATGACATTTTGGTGTATTCGAGAAATGAAGCGGAACATGCTGAGCATTTGAGAATTGGTTTACAGACTCTGAGGGAGAATAAGTTATATGCTAAGTTGAGCAAATGTGATTTCTGGCTTAAGGAGATTTCTTTCCTTGGTCATGTAGTATCTTCTGAAGGCATTAGGGTGGATCCAGCAAAAATTGAGGCTATAGTGAATTGGAAGCCGCCTCGAAATGTGATAGAAGTGAGAAGTTTTCTAGGCTTAGCAAGTTATTACCGTCGTTTTGTGAAAGGCTTTTCAGTTATAGCTGCACCACTCACTAAACTGTTAAGAAAGGGTATAAAGTTTGAGTGGACTGACCGGTGTCAAGCAAGTTTTGATCAGTTGAAGAAATTTTTGACAGAGGCTCCAGTTTTGGCACAACCAGTTACAGGAAAGGAGTTTGCTATGTATAGTGATGCTTCTAGAGTTGTCTTAGGTTGTGTGTTAATGCAAGATGGTAAAGTAATTGCCTATGCATCTAGACAGTTGAAGCCGCATGAACAGAACTATCCAACCCATGACCTAGAGTTAGCAGCAGTAGTGTTTGCCTTAAAAATTTGGCGACATTATTTGTATGGGGAAAAGTACAGAATCTATACAGATCACAAGAGTCTCAAATATTTGCTCACTCAAAAGGAACTTAACTTGAGACAGCGAAGATGGTTAGAACTGTTTAAAGATTATGATTGTATAGTGGATTACCATCCAGGCAAAGCTAATGTGGTAGCTGATGCCTTGAGCCGTAAGATGATGGCTGCTATGATTGCACATCGCTGTAGATGGAAACTTGCATATGATGGTGCTTTAATAGCACAGTTGAAGGCTAGACCTTGTATGAAGTAAGCAGTGATTGATGCACAGAAACGTGATGAAAAGTTGCAGTAGATTTTGAAGCCTTCACATGAAGAAACCCAGTCTGAGTATTCAGTGAAAGAGGATGGGGGCGTGTATTACCAGAATAGATTATATGTTCCTGATGACAAAGAATTAAGAATAGTATTGAATGAGGCTCACAATACAGTATTTACTATGCACCCTGGTGGGAATAAGATGTACCAGGATTTGAAACAAAGTTATTGGTTGCCTGGCATGAAGAAAGATGTGGTAGCGTATGTCTCCAAATGTTTGACTTGTCAGCAGGTAAAAGCAGAGCACCAGTTACCCTTTAGTTTGTTGAACCCCATTCCAATTCCTCAATGGAAATGGGAGGATATTACCATGGATTTTGTATCAGGATTGCCCCTTACACAGAAAAAGCATGATGTAGTTTGGGTTATAGTTGACAAGCTGACTAAATCAACTCATTTCATACTAGTTCGAATGGATTACCCTATGGAAAAATTGGCAGAACTTTATGTAAATGAAATTGTTAGACTGCATGGTATTCAGGTGTCAATAATCTCTGATCGAGACCCGAGATTCACATCGAGATTTTGGCAAAGTTTGCAACAAGCATTGGGAACTCAGCTTTGTTACAGTACAGCATTCCACCATCAGACGGATGGGCAATCTGAACGGGTTATCCAAATTCTAGAGGATATGATGAGAGGATGTGTTTTGGATTTTGCAGGAAGATGGGATAGATATCTACCCTTAATGGAGTTCACCTACAATAACAGTTATTAAAGGAGCATCGATATGGCACCTTATGAGGCCTTGTATGGCCGAAAATGTAGAACTCCTATTTACTGGACTGAACTGTCTGAGCGTAAAGTTGTGGGTCCTGATATTGTCAAAGATACAGAAGAAAAGGTACAAGTTATCAAGTAGAGATTGAAGGAAGCTAGTGATAGATAGAAGTCATATGCTGATTTGAAAAGAAAGGATATTGAATATCAAGTGGGTGACAAAGTGTTTTTGAAAGTGTCCCCTTGGAGAAAAGTATTGAGATTTGGGAAAAAGGGTAAACTGAGCCCAAGGTTTATTAGCCCATATGAGATTCTTCAAAGAGTTGGGCCAGTAGCATATAGATTGGCTCTCCCTATAGAACTAGCCAAACTTCATGATGTGTTTCATGTTTCTATGCTTCGAAGGTATCGTTCAGATGAATCCCATGTGATACCAATTCAAGATGTGCAAGTACAGCCGGATTTCACTTATGATGAAGAGCCTATAACAATTCTGGCTAGAGAAGTTAGACAGCTAAGGAATAAGCAAATTCCACTTGTTAAAGTACTCTGGCAACATCATGATATACAAGAAGTTACTTGGGAGCTAGAAACAGCTATGAAGGAACAATATCCTCATTTATTCAAAACAAGTATGAATTTCGGGGACGAAATTCTTAAGGGGGAGAGAATTGTAAGGCCCCTAACATGACCCTAATTTAATCTGCATATTTTTATGTTTAAGTAAGGGGGTAAATTATCATGTAATTATGTTAATTGCAAGAAAATAAAATAAAGAGTATGGTTTAATATCAATTGAGGGTGCAATTGAAGTAAAAAAGTATTAATTTGGGGTAAATTTGTATTTTTGGCATTTTAGTGGCCAATTGTGAATAGAAGCATTTAATTCTAGGTTAATTTGAAAGGATGAATAAATTGATTGGTTGATTTTTGAAAAAGAGTTAGTGGAGGGGTTAAAGTCTAACATGCATAAAGGTTTGTGGCATTTGTGTGGCATGCAAACTTTCAAGGGACCATAGAGAGAATTTTGCTTGTTGATATAAAGATAAGAAGTTAGTGGAATGTGAGGTGGCTGGTTGAGACCTTGAGATCGGCATTTGAAGAGAGAAAACCAGAAAATTATTTATCTCTTCTTCCTTTGATTTTCATTCAATCATCTCAAGCAATTAGGTGATAATGTTTGTGGGTTAATCATGAGTTTAGTGCAGTAAACTAAGGTAATTAAACTCTTAATGTAACCCTTCATCATCTGCATCTTCTTTTTTTCAAGTTAACTGAGGAAAATGTACATATGCTGGAAATTTAAAAGTTGATGATGATGATATTTGTGAAGGAGAAAAGGAGGGAAGAAGGAGCAAAGGAAAGGATATTGCTAGAGATTGAAGATATAGGATTTGTCAGCCAAGGTATGGGAATTTAGGCTGTTCATAATGCATTTGAAATTGATTGCTGGAACTGCGTAAGATTTACAGAATTCAAAGTTACGTTTTGCTGGATTTTAATGATGTGAGGTTGAAGAAGATTGTCCTTGCCGAGTCGTGAATGTCTTCACGAGTCGTGAACTTTTGTCCGACTCGTGAAGCTCTTCACAAGTCGTGCATTTTCTTCTTCCTCTGGGAATGTTGGGTTCACTCGTGAAGCTCTTCACGAGTTGTGAACATTAGTCCGACTCGTGAAGCTCTTCACGAGTCGTGATGTATAGCTTTTCTTCTCCACTCGTGAACTCCTTCACGAGACGTGAGATTTGTTTTTTTTGCTTCACTCATGAAGCTCTTCACGAGTCGAACACTCCTTCACGACTGAATGACCTACCTGGATTGTTTTGCTCATAAATTGAGCTTCAGAATAGCAAATTGAGTGAGTCTTTTTGCATTGAAAAATAGACTTCCATACCTATATTTCATATGAAGAAACCTAATCTTAAATCTGTCTCTAAGTGCTTGTAATCTAGGGTTGAATCCGGACTAGTTTCCTAGACTACTCACAAAAACAGAATTTACATTAATGTGCAAATTTTGCTGCACTTGATAATATGATTTTTAAGTAATTGAGACAAATAGTTGTTTATGTGATAGTAAATTTAATTGGATAAGGCATGTAATATGACTATCAATGAAGGATTTATATGCATTCATTTGTGTATATGAATAAAGACTAGTGATGAAATATCTAACCTATACATGTAAGTGGTCTTGTGCATGATTGTCACATGCCAAATTGATATATATATACATAAGTAATCCTATGACATGATAGTACACATTTTGACATGTACCTATGCTATGAAATAGGAACTATAATAGTATGACCTTGGCATGTGTATATGCCCATATGGAAATATGTTGATATTTTGTACAGCATATGATTTGAATGATGATAAAGGTATATATATATATATGTATATTGGTAACATGCTCATAAGAATAAGTCAACTATATGCGAATGTACCCACAGGTATGTAAATTTATGATTATATATGAGTATATGAGCATGTAATTGCCATATGAGATAGGAGATGTTTTGGCATGACTATGAACATGTGAAATACTTAATGAGAGCATGATCAAGTATATGATATGATGATTATATGTCATGCTTATATGTTATGATACCAATTGTAAGGTCATACAGATTTGAATAGCCAGATGTATAACTTGGCATATGAAATGTGCATATATCTGATTATGCACCAGAGAACTCATAGTTTTACAAGACTCTATATATGTGCAACAGTATACTATGAATACAGTATTAATATGTGAATTGAACACAAATATAGTTCTGCCTGCGATAGAGTTTTAGATGTCGATAGATAGGCGCCTATAGGGAAATTGCAGCTGCCATAGTTTGGCCCGATTGGGTCCATAGTATATATGATCCCGTTTGGATCATGATCAGCCCCGTTTAGGTTGATAGGCGACCCCATTTGGGTCTGCTTGACCAGTCCACAGTACAGTTTGGCCCATTTGGGTCTATAGATCCGATATCTTCGGATATCCTTCTTTTGATATCGATGTGTATCCATAGTTCCCGTTATCCACTGATAAAGCTAAGGCAGGCTAAACATTATTCAGAGTAATGATCAAAATTAAACAGTTAAAGTTATTTGACTAAAGATTGATAATGTGGATTACATTATTGGTTTACCCACAGGGATTATGTTTCATTTGAATATGTTCACATGAAAAATGGTCATCTATATGAATTATGAAAATGAAATATGTGTTACTCTCTTGGGTACAAGGTTTATATACATAAGAATATGCTTTATGCCTAAAAGTATATGTTATTGTTGCCATGATATGAGGTACATGTTGTTTATAGTATTTATATATTGTATATGTATGTTTTGATGGCCTATGTGAGTGGTCATCCATCTTTAGTTTTTCCCCGCTAAGCTTTATAGCTTAGCACGGGTTATTTATCCGTGTAGGTATGGTTAGCAAGACTTTTGTTGAGGGACGATCTCTACATTAGGAAGGGCCAACCATCGACTTATAACCTTGATGTAGGATGTTTTGTATTACAACTATCATCTGTTTTGTATAATGGCCAGTTATCTTATGATATGTATATAACCTATGTGGAATATTGTAACTCACTAGTAGTAAAGCTACGAAAGAACATGTGTGCATGTGATATACATGAAGTAATATTCATATAGTTAAGTATGCATGATACTAGGTATGAAATGAAAAATAGGAATAGACTTGTAGCACGAATATAATCATATGAAACCATATGGCTAAATGATAGTTAAATGAATATAAAGTATAAGCAAGATTATTAGTATTCATGATACATGTGTAATAGGGTATTTGCATAGAGGGTGTTACAATTTGTTCCTGCAAAGAACAATCACCAAATCAAAAATAAAATAAAAATAAAAAATCTCAGACTAACTCAATCAAAGATATTAAACAAACAACACCGCTGTTCCCCGGCAACGGCGCCAAAAACTTGATCGGTATCTAGCAAGTGTACTAGATTGGCTAGTAATATAGGAAAATATAGATTAAGACCCCAAAATATCGTACCTAAGGGAACATGGATTGCTAAGGATAATGCCTATGTATGAATTAAATTAATCCGAGATCGTTTCCTAAATGTTTTTGATTTAAAAGAAAAAATTAAATAAAATAAACAATTAAATAAAACAAAAGCTAAAACATGAATTAAAAATAAAACAATAACTAAAATTCTCTTGCTAAAGAAACTATCTACCTTAACTTTCATTGTAATGACTTAAATTCAATATAAACACCAGTGATTATGGAAAAACTAGTAATAAAGCAAGATATCTTTATTCAAGTATATCATTCTTAGTATTAAACTCATAGACAAATCTAATACTTAGCATGAAAATCTAGTTTTAACTTCCTAAATATTCATTGAAGCCTTTCTCAAGTGATTCAACTCCAATTCATTCTTAGTTCCTCCTCTCTTAGTATTAACCAATAAAATTCACACATAATTATTTCATATTTTGGATAATAATCATGCATAAACATTAAAGAGTTAACCCAAGAACATGCAAATCATTAACTATGTCAAAACCAATTTTTAGTTATTTATTCAATAAACCATCAATCAATCTTAACACAATCAAAGATAAGAATATGCTTAAAACCAAGAAATAATCAACCGATATTGAAATTAAGCTCAAAATAAAGTTATAACAATGAAAATATAAGTTTTCAAGAATCCATTAGCAAAAGAAAAAAAAACTACTTCCTAAACATAATTAAAAACTAAAGACAAAGTTGAAAAGAAAAACAATGAAAACAAAAAATAACGTAAAATAACTAAGCTTAATTCTAAGATTCCTAATTCCTAATTCCCCTAATTCCTCTTTCTTTGGTGTTAGAGTTGTCTATTTATAGGTAAAAGATGTTGCAGAAGCCTTCCAAACTTTCCAAATTGGAGTAGGAAAAGAATCATTCTTGAATTTGAGAAGATCGCAAATCCTTCGTTGCATGGGAGAACTTGCATGTGGCCATACCCTTCCCTTTACAATTGAACACGTGGTCACGTGTTACATAAGGCTTCCTTCACACGTGGTCATATGTGGACTTGCCTTGCTTCACATGTGGTCACGTGTCCTCATATATTTCTTCACTTGTTCCTTCACATGGCCATGTCTTCAATCTTCACTCCTTCACGTGGCCACGTGTTTGTCTTCTGGACATCACGATAATATCTTCACATGAATTTTCCAATTTTACAATTTTGGCCCAAATCTTCTTGTCTTTTTACAATTAAGTCCTTTTTCTTGCAAATTAAACCTGAAAAACACCAAAATTTTCAATTAACTCTAAAAAACATAAAATTAACCAATTTAACTCAAATCTAATCCTAATTGACACAAAATTAACCTAATTAAATACCTAAAAACATACTAAAAAGATCATATAAATGACCATTATCAAAACACAAGCCTATAGAGCTTAGTAGCTAGAACACTTGAAGAGGTCAATGCCCTAGGATCATTTATATACTTATCCAATTGTAGCCCCCTGCCCAGGTATTCTACCATGTAGGGATTGTGTATGTTCACCTAACTTCTAAAGTGACTCATCAAGATCTAATTCAAAGAATGTATGGGAATCATATCGGCCCCCTTTTACAGTGGAAGATCGAAAGATAAAGGACATACAAACCAAACAAAAGTAGATGATGTTGTAGTAATAAGATCAGTAGGCTCAGTGCTCCCTATTAGTGGTCAAACAGAAGCTTCGATAACCTATGGCCTTTTAAATAAAATCAAAAGATGCTGACCTTCAACCTCTCTCTTGGCTTCTTTAGCAGCTTTTATAGCAGCCTTAGATTTTACTTTCTTCAAAGGCTCAGCAACTTTCTTTATAGCTACCTTCTCTAATTATTTGGCAAAAGTCTCTAGCCATACTTCTTACAAAATAATCAAGACAATCCAATAAAATTTCACACTATTAAAAAAAGCAAAAGAATTCAAGATAGCAAAATAAAACTAATCTCACCCCTCTTGCCTATTCATCCCTCATAGATAGAGGATCAACCACTGCACTCAATAATATATCATAACTAATAAAAAATTCTATATTTCTTTTTGGAACATAAGAAGATCAATAAGTAATCAACGTTAATCACCTTAGCCAATCTAATCAAATTTACTTTGAATCCATCCTTGGATTCAACCAGGAAAATATATCTTTGAAGCCTTGTAACAAATAAGGAAATTTTAAAAGTTTCCTATCCTTTTGACTCATAAAGTAGAGAAAATCTTTTGAGTATCCTAATTAAAAATAAAAAATAAATTGTTAAAAACCTTTACAGAAGGGGAAATATCGTATTGCTGACCCAAAACCTTTAAGCATGTTATAGCCTTTCACCCATTTAGATTTAACTAATTTAGGGATACACCATAAACATTTAATATTGCTTAATCAAACCTATCAAAAGGGAACCTCAGATCGGATTTTAGACTCATGCTATGGTAGATAAAAAAAACTTGCCCTTAACAAAATGACCGTCCTTAGTAAACATCGTCATATAGAAAAATAGAACTAAAATAGACATGTAAAATATTTCTTGAGTGATAAATGTGAGCCTTAATTTTATTGAAGGTTTGCCAAATTATATTTATACAAACTTGATAGCTATCTTACCTAAAGGATAACAGCAAGGTTAATGAGCAACAACTAAAAAAACTAGGAATTATCTATTTGATTATGATTAAGATGAACTAAATCTCCTCATTAGCCAATCATATCTCTACTAGATATTAACTAAGAACAAAGGATTATGTGCATCCTTATCTCTCCATAACATGTATCCTTATCTCGCTATAACATAGTCCTCATTGTGCTCTAACTCTTTGATTTTGCAAGTGGGCTTCGTAGGCTGTTATGGTGTCTCAGATGTTTGTGTTTTGCAAATGGGCTGCATAGGTTGTGATATCTTAATACCCTTTTGTAAACTTTACCGCGGCCTAAGGCAAAGTTTGAGATAATAAAGAGCATGAGTAGCTTTAGACATAGGCTTAGTGAAAATGTCAACTACTTGATATATGGTAGAGACATATTGAGTAACAAGAAGACCAAGAGCAACTCTCTCATGCACAAAGTGATAATCCAGTTCAATATGTTTGTTGTGTGCATAAAACACTAGGTTGACAGACATATGTAGAGCACTAGTGTTGTTACAAAAGAGAACTAGAGGCTGAGATGGACAAACACCAAGGTCTTTAAAGATGTAAGTTAACCAGGTAACTTCAACAGTAGTATTTGCCATGGTGTGATATTCTGCCTCTGTGCTGGAACGGGAAATAGTGTGTTATTTTTTTACACACTAAAAAACTGAATTTAGACTAACAAAAATATAGTAGTCTGTAATTCATCGATGAGTGACAAGACAACTAGCCTAATCTAAATCAGTGAAGGCATGAAGTGCCAAAGGCGAAAAGGAAGTGAAGTCAAGACCATAGCTCAGTGTTCCCTTCACATATCATAAAATGTGGTGAACCTTTTTGAAGTGAGCTTGAGCTGGAGCATGCATGAATTAAGAGACAAAATTGACACTATAAGTGAGATCGGGTTGAGTCAAAGTGAGTTATTGTAGGGCACCAACAATGCCTTGGTAGTGCATGGGGTTGGTATAAGGTGAAAAAGAGTCTAAGCTTTTGATTTTTACTTCCAACGAAGTGTTTATTGGCTTATAGTGTACCATGTTGATTTTCTCTAGTATAGCATGCATATAATAGGATTGAGACAGATGTAACCCTACTGTTGTTAGTGTAATTCCAATACCAAGAAAATGATGAATGGGCCCAAGGTCCTTCATGGTAAACTTTGTATGTAGAAGCTAAATGAAAGAAGCTAGAAGTTGAGAGTTTGAACTTGTAATAAGCATATCATCCACATACAAAAGAAGAATCAAGGTCCCAAGAGAACTGTGTAAAACAAAGAGAGAAGGGTCAACTAAACTACAAAAAAAAAACCATGCCTTAAGAGAAAGTCACTAAAACGATCAAACCACGCACAAAGAGATTATTTTAACCCATAAAGCACCTTTTAAAGTTTACACACATGGTTTGGAAAATGTGGATCAGCCATACCTAGAGGTCGCTCCATATAAATGACCTCGTTAAGAACACTATGAAGGAATGCATTTTTAACATCTAATTAACGAATATCCCAATGTTGTGGAAGTGGCAAATAGAGCATAAGATGAATGGTGCTAGGCTTGATAATAAGGGAAAATGTATTTGTATAAGCCATCTATTTGATTGTACCCTTTAGCAACAAGGCAAGCTTTCAACCAATCAAGAGATCCATCCGGCTTAAGCTTTGGTTTAAACAATCATTTGCACCTAATGACACACAGTTGAGGGGTGTGTGGAACAAGTTCCCATGTGTTGTTACTATAAAGAGCTCTTATCTCTTTAACCATAGCTAATTTCCACCATTTATACCTAAGAGCAGTTCTGATGGTCAAGGGAACTTGAGGTATATTTTATCCAATGAAAACAAGAAACAGATAACTACGATTGAGTTTATAAATTCCATCTCGTGAGCATGTGACCATAAAATAGCATGGAGGTTAAATTTGTGTAGGAGACATGTGGTCTTACGGGGTTATGGCTGGGTTCAATGGAGTAGTTGGCAAAGAAGGGATAGGCATAGGGGCTGCAGACACTTGAATGAATGAATTTTGATTTAAAATGGCAGTGATGTTGGGAGCAGACATCACCATCTCACAAGAATAGTTAGTATCTGAATGGCTAGAATCGGTCAGTAGATTTGATAGGTTAAGTGAATTTATTGGAAAGTCATCAGCAGGGGGCAATGACACGGCTAGGTTGATGGCTATTATAGATGTTGAGTTGTGGCCATTGATGTTGATATCAGATAGAGAAGCATCACATGTATTTGTGTTATGCAAAAAAGGTATATTGTGAGTCAGCAAAAGAGATATCCAAGAGTTATAAATGCTAAACCAAAAATCATTTAAAGTGGGCGAAGTATTGAGCTGTGATTTTTTAAAAGGAAAGTTTGTCTCATCAAATATCACATGGCAAGAGATAAGGATTTTTCTAGTTGGTGGATGGAAGCATTTGTATCCTTTGTGTTGATCACTATAGCCTATGAAAACACATGGCAAAGTTTTAGGATCAAATTTTGTTTTGCGTGTATCTCAAGTGTAAAGAAAGCACTTGGAACCAAAAGTTCTCAAAAAGGAATATAGAGGATACAAACCATGCATTCTATAGGAGGGAGTTTTAAAATTTAAAGCATTTGATGGTAAGCAATTTAAAAGATAAATTATTATTTGAAAAGCTTTCAGCCACAAATATAATGAAGCACCACTATGAAATAACATGGCCATACCTAGTTGACGAATTATCCCATGGCAATGTTCAACCATACCTGACTGCTCTGGAGTATATGGACAAGAAATCTTATGAATAATTCCCTATGCTTGAAAATGAGATCTGATTCTAGAGTTAATAAATTCTCCTCCCATATGTATAACATTGTTTAATGGAAGATTTTGATTATCCTTTTTAATCTCAGTATCACCAATGGATTTTATTCCTAACAATTTGCCATTCCCAATTAAAACAAAGTCATTACCAAGATAGGCATGTGTATTATGCAACAATTTAGCATTACCTATCATGTTCTAAGAAGCACTTATGTCGAATGTCCATTCAGTATCGAATACGCTGTTATCAAGGGTGAGTGTTGCCAATGTCTTTGGAAATTCTTTCACTAAATGAACATGTTTAGATAAATGCCAATAAATTTTTGCAATATGACTCGTAACGCCACAGATTTGACAGATTTCATTTCAATATTGCTATCTCTTTAGGAAGGACGTGGTGGTTTCAACATAGCAGTGGTGAATTATTCATATTTTGGTCCTAAGCTTGTAAGGAGAGAGAAGACTTTAATCTTGTCTACAACTGGACTTCCTATTGCAGCAAGGCTGTCACATATTCCTTTAAGGTTGCGGATGTGCTTGCTCATGGTGGTGTTGTCATATTTATTGAGATATGTCAGTTGTTGCCGGAGAGTAAATTCTTTTTCCTATGAGTCTTGAGCATAAGCTTCTTTCAATGCATCCCATACTGATTTTGCTATGTCTTGACATATGGCAAGACCAAGTGCTTTTGCTAATAAGGTGCCAATTATCCAACCTCGAAGAAGACGATCTAATTTTCTCCATGCTCTAATTATTTCTGTTGTCAATGTAGAGTCATTTATGGTAGTTGTGTTTGTGGTTGATTAGGTGGGTTCTTATGTTTCACCAGTGAGATGCCCAAGTAAATCTTGGCTTTCAGCTAGAGAAAGAACTTGCTCATGCCATAATGGGTAATTGTCTTGTTTGAGTTTGAGGTTAACAAAATTGTTGACATTGTGAGCAATAGAGGCCCTTGATATGGGGATTTGGCTCACTAAGGCTCTGATACCATATAGAAAAACATAACTAAAACATAGATGTAAAATATTTCTTGAGCGATAAACATGAGCCTTAATTTTATTGAATGTTTGCCAAATTATATTTATAAAAACTTGACAGCTATCTTACACAAAGGATAACAGCAAGGCTTAAAGAGCAACAACTAAAAAAACTAGGAATTATCTCTTTGATTGTGATTAAGATGAACTCAATCTCCTCATTAGCCAATCATATCTCTACTGGATATTAACTAAGAACCATGGATTATGTGCATCCTTGTCTCTCCATAGTGTGCATTTGTATCACTCCATAACATAATCCTCATTGTGCTCCAACTCTTTGATTTTGCAGGTGGGCTTCGTGGGCTGCTGTGGTGTCTCAGATGTTTGTGTTTTACAGGTGGGCTGCATGGGTTGTGATATCTTAATAGGTCAAAGGGCAAGGTAATGTGTAATCGTAGGTCGAAAAACTGAATTTTATACGAAAAGACGCAACTTTGTACTGCCTTAGTTTCGAATGATTGGGAACTATAATCCTCCTACTACATTCATCTAAAAGCTAATGTCTATATCATGAAATTTAGCAATTCTAAAAAGAACAGCAACATGGAACCGCCATTCTGAAAGGAATTGGTCAACTATAGGGCTATCAAACACAAAACGATCCCCTAAAAAAGAAGAAAAATACAAAGAAAATTCTAAAATCATAAACCAAAATTACTAGCTTGCTTTTAGTTCCCGAAATCCCAAAAAAACTTTACTAAAATAACCGAAAGAAGAATAAAAATTTTAGGAATGCTTGGGAGAAAAATACAGTATATGATATTTTTAAAAAATATATATTATATGATCTTTTGTAAAAAAAATATACAGTGTATAATATTTTGAAAATAAAAAAATATAGTGTATAATCTTTTAAAAATAAAAAATACAGTGTATGATCTTTTATAAAAAAAATATACATTGTATAATTTTTTAAAAAATAAAAAATACGGTGTATGATCTTTTGAAAAGAAAAAATACAGTGTACGATATTTTGTAAAAAAATATACAGTTTATGATATTTTAAAAAGTAAAAAAAATACAATGTATGATTTTTTAAAAATAAAAATAAAATACAATGTATGATCTTTTTAAAATAAAAAAAATACATTGTATAATCTTTTGTAAAAAAAATATATAGTGCATGATCTTTTTTAAAATAAAAAAATATAATGTATGATTTTTTTAGAATTAAAAAATACAGTTTATGATTTTTTGTAAAAAATATAGTGTATGATATTTTCAAAAATAAAAAAATAAAGTGTATAATGTTTTGAAAAAAAAATATAGTGTATAATATATTCAAAATAAAAAAATATACTGTATGATGTTTTGTAAAAAAAATATACAATGTATAATTTTTTGTAAAAAAAATAAAATGTATGATCTTTTAAAAAATATATACTGTACAATCTTTTGAAAAAAAAATTATGAACTATATTTTTTTATTTACAAAATATCATAGCAAAAAATCTCAAATCCTAATGTTCTAAAGTAAAGCAAAACAAAAATTACAATAATTATACATGGAAATAACATATTAGCCTTTTATGTCTTCTGATGCTAATATCATTGACACAAGCTCTTTTGTTTTTAGTTGCTTTTTTTTCAGTAATATACAAGGCCAGGCGTTGTGCTTCTTTTTTTCATTGTAAGTATAATAAGACTTGGTTAAAATTATAAATATGAATTTTCTAACTGTTAATTAATAATAATAATGAGATGTGAATGAATATTGAACAGATATGCACCGTTGCGAGCCATAGAGAGCCCTTCTATGCTTGATGATCAACAGTGGCTCGCTTATTGGATAATATATTCATTTATTACCCTTTTTGAATTATCTTGCTGGAAAATCTTAGTTTGGTAAGCAATCACCAATTTTCTCAAATAAATATTTACTTAAAAAATATTTGTAAATTAGATTTATTTTTTTTATAATTAAAAACCCAAATATATGTATTATTAAGCCTAATAAGTAAGTAATAATATGTAGGCTGCCATTCTGGTTTATTGATATTGTTCTTCAATCATCATATAATAGATAATTTACTGCAACATTGGAAATCCTCAGTCTCTTGGCCAGTAGTCAATAACATTCTTTCGAGAGGTTAGTATGCTGCAGCCTTTTAATGGAAGCATTATCCTATTTATCTGACCAGTTAGGGGTGTGCATCGGTCGGATTTGAGTCATCCCAAACAACCCAAGATTTGAAATATTGGATATTTCCACAATCAAATCGACCCTAAATAATATTCGGGCCCCTATCCGATTAACCCTATTTTTTTCGGGGCCCGACCCAAATAACCCGAAATATCATAAATAAATAAATAAATAAAGGAAATAATGAAGCACTCATTTGGAATAGAAGAAAACTATAGATCAATATGGGAGATGAAGATCCAACAAATCAATAAAAGTAAGAACATCGAAAATAAAAAGCTGAGCTAAGTGTTTGGTTGCTAAGAACTGAGGGAAAAAGAAAAGATTTCAATACCTTAAACTCAATAACCCAAAGAAATCTTAAAAACGATAGGGAGGAACTTCACCGTTAGATCAGCAAAATGCAATGGTAATACCTCTAAAATTCCATTTTCTATCAGTTGCCCTCATTTTCTCAGCAACCGAACATCAAATCATCATGATCATGAAACAAGCTACTTACTCAAACATCGAAGGAACCCTTTATTCGTACAACTTAGAAAACATTAAAATAATATTAAACAAGATCAAAATTACCTAGATCTAATCAACACATGAAGAAATTAAAAAATATATATTTATCTGTAAAACTTAGAAAGCAAGATCAAAAAATTAAAAAAAAAGTTGCCTTTGAATCTGTACAGTCATTTTTATCTCCTTTCTTTATCTCTTATACCCATCTTCATCATCTTCGTCTCCTCCAATTATCTAACAATCAAAAACAAAAATTAAGCACAGATCTAACAGCTTTAAAAATCGAGAGAGAGATGGAAACAACCGAAATAGATCTAGAGATCAAGAGAGAGATGAAAGCAGAGCAAGAGATCGATGGAAACACAGAGAGAGAGATCTAACGAGAAAGCGAGAGAGAGAGAGAGAGATCTACAAAGATTGATTGAAGGGAGAAGAGAGAGAGAGGGGGAGGCCAGAATTATATAAAAAAAGACACTATATATATGTGTGTTGGGTCGGGTTGGGTTTGTAAGTGTTTTAGCCTAAACCGACTCAAACCCAAAAATGTATGAATTCCCCAAACCGAACTGATCCTATTAAACCGAATAACCTCACTCGAATAGCTCGGATAGGATTGGTTTATTCGGGTTATTTGGGTCAGGTTTTGCACACCCCTATGACCGGTGCAATTTTCATAAATTATTCTCTTCCTTAGGTACTCACATTATGCGATGATCCTTCAATTTTAGACAAAAGTGAGACTAAGGTTTGTTCAGGTATTCTATTATTTAGGTCGATTGCTTCTCTGTTAGCTTTTTTCCCCTTCCAATTAAGGAGTTAAGGGATTACGTGATACAATTGCTACTGGAATTGAAGATCGCGATGGTTTTCCTCAAAAAAAGAGCAAAATAGAAAGTATATATACAAAAGGGGTATTTTTGAAAGTTAAAAGTGTAAAAATAAAAAAAAATGATAGCTTGTAAAATTAATTAAGTATTTTTTAAAAGAAAAGTTAAAAATGTGATAAATTATGTAATTTCCTCTAAATAGTTCCCTTATTTCAACAGGTAACGAAATTTTTTTTCAACAGTATTGAAGTCTTGTAAAAAGTGATTTATAAAAAGTATTAAAAACGATAGACTTATTTGAAAAAGAAAAATAAGTTGTAAGGTAAAAAAAATATAATTTTCAAAATTTAAAAACATATGCAACGGTTGAATTAATTCAATGTCGCGCTATTGGAAAAACAATTTTGGAGAATTCTAACCAAGCCTAGCTCTCTTGTTTCTCGTGTCTTTAAAGCAAGATATTTCCTAACAACAATCTCTTTCAAGCTCAGTTGGAAAGAAGACCCAGTTGCACTTGGAGAAGTATTTTGGTGGCAAAAGACTTAGTTACTCATAATTTAAGGTGGAAAGTAGGGTCTGGTGAGCAAATTTTGATATATAAAGATGCTTGGCTGATTGATCCTTTGAATCCAAGAATCATCTCTAATCCAGTACCGGCTCTAGTTCACTCCTCAGTCTCTGCCTTATTAAATGGTAACTCTTCCTGGAATGTTCCTTTAATTCTAAAGAGTTTTTGCAGAAGTGATGCGGAAATAATTCTTCAAATTCCTCATGCTACTTTGCCTTGTCAAGATGCTTTGTATTGGCCTTTAGAAAATATGGGTCAGTATATAGTGAAGAGTGGATGTCGTGCATTACATGGCATGGTTCAGCCTCTGTTGAATTGTAATTTTAATTGGCAACAACTGTGGAATCTAGCCTTGCCTCTCAAGGTGCGTATCTTTATTTGGAGATGTGTTATTGATGTTCGTCCTATTAGAAACAATCTATTCCAAAGACATGCAGTAGATTCCTATTTATGTCCTTTTTGTTCTCCTCATTATATTGAAACAGTTCATCATGTATTATTTTCATGTCCATCTTCTAAAGCGATTTGGCATTAAAGTCCTATAGGATTGTGCTTTGATATCAATGCTTCTTTGGACTGTATTATTGGTAGTTGGTTTGAGTCTTTGTGTCTGGATGAGGTTCATCAAGCTTTATTTTTGATGTGGTCTATCTAGTTCAGCAGAAACAAATTTATTTGGGAGCAGAATTGAATGAGCAATGGTGCAGTCCTACATATGGCTAGATGTTCTCTTTCTCAGTGGAAAGTAGTGCATCATAAAGATTTTAATTTAAACAACTCTCCTTCTATTCCTTTGTTGGAAGCTTGGACTCCTCCTCCTACTGGTTACATTAAATGCAATACTGATGCAGCCTTATTCCAATCAGAAAAATCGTGTTGGCTATGGTTGGATTTGCAGGGATTCTTTCAAGAATTTTATTGTTGCTCAACATGGCTCTTTTTCTTGCCCTCTTGATTCACTCATTGCGGAGGCAATGTCAGTCAAGGAAGCCTTAAAGTGGTTAAAGGAAGAAAGGTTTGATCAAGTGCAGATTGAAACTGATAGTTTTATTCTCTATCAAGCATTGTCCTCTCTAGCTTTGAATAATTCTCATTTTGGTCTCTTAGTTCATGATTGTATTTCTTTAAGTTTTCTTTTGTAAGAAGGTCTGGGAACGACCTTGCTCATTTGCTAGCTAGGACCTATGTTGCTTCTCAGGGAGTTAGATTTTCATCTCCTCCCCCTTGTATTTAGCAGTTGCTTTAATGAAAAATGTCCATTCTCTTTAAAAAAAAAGATTAAAAAAATAAAGTACGTGGCTAAATGTGGAAAAAAATTATAAATATTTTAATAGCAAAACTAGAAAAAGTATTGAGACTTGGATGCATTTTGATTTTAAAGTCCGAATAAGAGTCAAAATTTGAGCTCTATATCCATTTACGCTTCATTTAGCTAAATTTTCTATTTCCTGAGGCAAGACCCGATGCAACATTAATTGCATGGATGTCAATTTCATTCATGGATTTGCCCAAATATGTTACAAAATTTAAAGATTCTGTATTAAATAATTATTACCAGATATAGGATGAACCCTAATATCCTACGAGATTGCGAGTAGGTGTTTAGATATAGTCATATCCAAAGTTTTCCTTCTTTTAATTATATTAGCAATCTAGCCTAAGATTTCCAAATAAACTATATAACTATATAGTAAAGCCTATACTACTTAGTTTGCAAGCCCATCTATTCCCTTAAAAAATGTCTCAATATCCAAATTTTTCCTTAGTTTCTTCCTTTCTCTACCTTATCAGTCTTCTTTCACTTCTCTCTTTTACTACATCAAAATCTAATGGTTTTAGCTTTGAGCTTATTCACCCCGACTCCCCAGAATCTCCTTTGTACCCAGGCATCCTTACTGATATCGAAAAGGTAAACAGACTTGTAGAATTTTCTCTGATTAGGGCTAATTACTTGGAGTCGGATATTTCTAGCTCCGCATTTAGTCCTAAACCCTTAAGATTTCCTGTAGCTCAGGATTATTCATCCTATGTAGTGAAAATACAACTTGGGAATCCAGGCATACCTCTATATCTAATACCCGATACTGGTAGCAACCTTGTGTGGACACAATGTGAACCTTGTATGCGTAGATTTCGTCAAAATCCTCCAATCTATAATTCAAGTGCTTCTCGTACATATGGAAAGATTCCATGCGAGCATCCTTTTTGCAGGAGGAATTCTCCTTTCTTCAAATGCATAAGAAATGAGTGTGTTTATGAGCAAGAGTATCTGTCAGGTTCTGTGACTAAAGGTGTTGCTTCTAAAGAAGTGTTTCAGTCTTCACACAATGAACAAATTTCAATTAATTTTGGTTGCTCTAGAGACAATCGAAACTTTCCTAGCTTCGAGCGAACAGGGAAGCTTAGCGGAATTATGGGTCTGAATAAGTCACCGATCTCTCTTGTGCAACAACTGAGTAATATCACTCATGGACGGTTTTCTTATTGCTTAATTGCATATAATTCAGGAGCAAACACATCACATAGCCTTTTAAGGTTTGGAAATGACATTCCTACTCATGGAAGAAGATTCGTTTCTACTCCATTTGTACACGCACCTAACAGAGGAAACTATTATCTGTGTTTACTAGACATAAGTGTTGCTGGGAGACGACTGAGACTTTCCCCAAATACATTTATGTTAAGGAGTGATGGCAGTGGTGGTTGCATTATAGATACAGGAACTCCGCTTACTATACTCATTCAGAATGCTTACCAGCAAGTGCTGAATGAATTCCAAAATCATCTTGATCGTCATGGATTTCGACGAGCTCATGTAGCAGGAGTTGGACTAGAACTCTGCTATTTTACTCCTGGATCATCAGGTTCTGCTAGTACGCTTCCTTCGATGACTTACCATTTTAATATGGCTGATTTCGTGGTGGAACCGCAATATGTTTTCTTGCTTGTAAATCAGGGTGCTGCCTTTTGCTTAGCTTTAAAATCAACGACTCGTCAGACCATTCTGGGAGCTATAAATCAAGGGAACACTCGGTTTATATATGATGAAGCGGCAGGCAGACTTCAATTCGCTCCTGAGAACTGCCTGCATGATAGGTAATTCAAATTACTCGTTGTAACATTTGACTGCAGTTAATAATAACTTTAAAATAAAAACAGGTTTATTATTATTGTTAATGAATTTATCAAAAACCATATCAGATGTGTATCCATGCTTTTATACATTAGCAGTCGGACATACTAATCATAAACTTAGATATAATTTCAACGGGTGATAAGTTGTGTTATTGGGGTGTTTAATTTTTTTCTTTTAAATAAGATTAGATAATTGTACAAAGAAAGCATATGTTGTTGGTTCTTGCAAATTAAGTATAAGGTTAATTATCTGCATGATTTATGGTATACTCAGTAACTGGATATTTATGTAAGGTATAGAAAATCTAAAGTATACCTGACATATTTTCCTCAAGTTGGAACCCTTTTTGTGAAAGTTCTACTCCAGACACCACGTTGCTGTTTTTTCTTTTTCTTTTTTTTAGAATTGGTTATATTAGGCTTATTATACAAGTATTTCCCTCGTAATTGTAAACATTAATCATGTTGTTTTCTAATTTTTTTTAGAAAACCAATTAACTTTTCAAACTTTTAATTTCTATATACACAATACATTCTTAAATACAGATAAAGAATTTTCATCCCAATAAAAAAAGATGCATGTAAACTTTTTTTCGTAAAACATGTCTTTTTTTCAATGAATAGAAAATTATACACCAACATTTAGGAATCTATTATGAACAAAAATTTATAGTTTAGAGTGGGTGTTTCCTTATAGAATTGAACTTGCAAAATGATTAAAATTGTCAAATTCAGAAGATTGAGTGGTTCCTTAAAAAATTAAATGGACAAAACGACTAATATTATCAAATTCAAAGGAGTGGGCATACAACATATGGCTAATACACTTTTTTAATAGAGCTGAAATGACAAGTATTAGTTCAAATCTATAACCTTTGATATATTAGAACAAATTTTACCACTAATACATATCTAGGCTTTCATATTTGTATTGATAATTCTAAGGATATCAAAGAAATAGAAGGAGGATAAAATAGGCAAATTGGTGAGCGACACATGCAAAATAAGAGTGACTTACCTCCGGTCAACAGGAGATTAACATTCCAAAATTTAAGTTAGTAAGAAAAAAGATGAGAAATAATTTACTTTTAGATTGCCAAAAATCCCTTACCTATGATGTTGAAAAAGTAAGGTTTTGTTTTTTATATTTGGGTTTTTTTTGAAAAATATTTAACATTTTGGAGTTACAGTAAAAAATAGAAAACTAGAATGTTAAAAAATTGGCAAGAACTGTGCCATTTTGTCAACGTGGACTTCACATCTACATTTGAATTTGATGCATAAAAAACGGTGTGTCCATTTGCCCTTTTTTTATAGAACGAAACGGCGTCGTTTGCTGTGTTGAAAGCTGTAAATGTTGGGATCAATAGAAGATGAAAAACGTCAGCAACAAATGCCGTTTTTTGCATTGAAAGCTTATCAAACGGTGGGCCCCCGCATAAGATGGAAAACCGCGGTAATAGATGCCCTATGCAAGCCTTTTTTGCATGGTTCATTTATCAATTAGGCTTTTATTACTGCCATTTTCCATCTTCTTCCGGTCCCACCATTTGTCATATATATATATATATATATATAATGAATGGCGGTTGGTTTTGCCTATATCATTATTATTAACTTGCAAAATTCAACAGAACAGCACAAGAATCTACCAAAATATTAGACCATCGACTTTTACTTGACTTTCTAAATAAAAGTACATATATAATTACTCAGTTACTTGACTTAATTAATATTATTGGAAACTAAAAAAGTTTTTTTTTCTTCGAATTGAGTTATTAGCTCTCATTTTCTTTTCAAAAATGAACACTTAGAAACTACAGCTGCTTTATTAACCTGTAGTAATTTATTTAATCAGAGGAAGAAGAAATTTATGCAGTTAAAGTTAATTTTCATTATCATCTCTTAACTTCGTATCAAATAAAACTAATTTTTTGAACTTACATTTATAAATTTAACGAAGAAAGTCATAGATTTTAAAGAGAATTTCAGTGTTAATTTCCATTGTTTACTAAGTGCAATTTCACAAACAATGAGTAAAAACGATCACCATTTCCACACAAAGGTCGCAATTAAAAATAAATTAATAAATAAATAAACAAATAAAAGAATTCTCTGGAAATAAACTTGAAATTAAAGGTGCAGTATACTTTTATATATTTGTGTGAGTGTATATAATGACGTGCACGAAATATATTAAATGTCAACAAAACTTTATTTTAATTAGGTAAATGAATGTATAGGCAGTTGGTAGTGATAAAAGCCTAATTGATCAATCAACTATGCAAAAAAAAGGCATTTATTACTGCCATTTTTCATCTTTGTGGGACCCACCGTTTGACCAGTTTCCAATGTAAAAAAGGGCATTTATTGCAGCCGTTTTCAAACTGCGGGTTCCACCATTCACAGCCTTAAACACAGCAAACAACGTTGTTTCGTTATGTAAAAAATGGCAAATGGCTGTACCCTTTTTTATGCATCAAATTCAAATGTGGACATAAGGTTCACACCGGCACAAAACGGCACAATATTTACCGTTTTTTAGCATTTTATTTTCTTATTTTTTTTATTATAACCCTAAAATACTAAATATTTTTCAAAAATATCCTAAATATAAAAAAAAAACTTCAAAAAAGTATATATAGTTTCCTAGGTTTCGCGTTAAAATAGCTTTAACTGAATGATAATCATTATATAATTTCAGAACTAGACTCGTTTACAGCAGGATAAGGTCTATTGATGATAGGATAAGGTCAGTAGGAATGACCATTGATTGGACATTAGATGTGACTCGAGCGTGATGAGATGATCGAATCAAACTATTTTATGCATGCTTGAATTGTGTGTCCACAATCATCTGAAGGGATCCTGGAGTGGACCAACATTCAGTTGGAATTTGGGCCTCAAGTGTTGGGCCCAAAATAGATAATAAATCTCGTATTATCATTTGAAGGTAAAACGTGATAACCATCTGGTAACCTATACAAAACAAGGTATGACTCTATATCATTTGTCCTGAGCCTAGTATGGTCGACAATTATGGGTTTACCCTCATAATCTGTCAAAAACTCCAAGTTTATATCTTAAAGGTTATTAGCCCTAGCAGGCTCAATGCAAGGATTGGCCATTTTAAAGAAGGATAAAAGAGAAAAATTTAACAAAAGGCAGACAAAAAGAGAAAAAACCAAAGATAGGATAGAAGTCAAAACTAACTTACCAGAAAATTACAAAGAAGACAAATGAAATCGAGAAAAAAATCTCTTAGGTAATTGCTCTTGAAGAATGTGTAAGAACACAAAAGAAGACTTGAGAAAAAGTTGAATTTTGAAAGTAGGAGGAAGGCAAGAGAACGAAGGCGAAAGGAAACAACCTATTTACAAGGGACATTAGAAATTCACATTTTAAATTACTCCCCATAAAATGTGTGCACATGGCGACGTTATCCTAATCCTACGCGAAAATCGAAAAGACATGAGCCCAAAAGGATGCAACATTTATTATAGATGCTTGTTGCTCCTAGTTGGCCTAGAATAGGATGAGTTGCACTAGAACCATTTTAAAACTAAAAATGCTCTATATTCAATCATTCCAATCCAATCGGATATTTTAAAGGCAGACAAATAATAATGCAAGATTTATTATCTATCCTGGGCTTTAACGCTTGAGGCCCAAATCCTAACTTAATGTTGGCCCACTCCAGGATCCCTTCAGATGATCGTGGACACATGACTCAAGCATGCGCGAAATAGTTCGATCGGATCATCTCGCCACGTTCGAGTCATATCCAACGTCTAATTAGTGGCCATTCCTACTGACCTTATCCCCCTATCAGCAGAGCTAATCCTGCCGCAAGCAGACCTAGTTCTGAAACTATTAGCATTGTAATGATTAGCATTCAATTAGAGCTACTTCAACACGAAACCTAGGGAACTATATATACTTTTTTAGCATCGCAAGTAAGGGACCTTTGGCACATGACTCAAGCATGCACAAAATAGTTCGATCGGATCATCTCGCCACGTTCGAGTCATATCCAACGTCTAATTAGTGGCCATTCCTACTGACCTTATCCCCCTATCAGCAGAGCTAATCCTGCCGCAAGCAGACCTAGTTCTGAAACTATTAGCATTGTAATGATTAGCATTCAATTAGAGCTACTTCAACACGAAACCTAGGGAACTATATATACTTTTTCAGCATCGCAAGTAAAGGACCTTTGGCAATCTAAAAGTAAATCCTTTCTCCTCTTCTTTTTCACTAATTTAAGTTTCAAAGTGTTAATCCCTTGTTGATTAGAGGCAAGTCACTTTTTTTTTTGCAAGTTTAGCTCACCAATCAGTTTATTTATCCTTTTTCCATTTTTTTTATATTCCTAGAATTATCATGTATGTACCATTTTTGTAATAATATGTATGTACTTTCTATTTGGCCCCTTGTGCTCACCCTTATACTTGCAATTTTCCTACTCTAATCTCATATGAAATCGATTCTAATTCCTCTTGATCTGTTGTAATGGATGTCACTAACCAAATATTAACATGGAGTTCCGTATTACTCAATTTGTTCTTTTTTATCTATCATTTTAGAGTAAAATTCAAATTCTA
The DNA here is from genome assembly GCA_037975025.1 of Excoecaria agallocha. Taxonomy (NCBI): domain Eukaryota; kingdom Viridiplantae; phylum Streptophyta; class Magnoliopsida; order Malpighiales; family Euphorbiaceae; genus Excoecaria; species Excoecaria agallocha. The sequence goes on along the minus strand of JBBPFJ010000032.1, from coordinate 124,220 downwards.
TTTATCTGTCACTTTTAGACTTTCAATATAATTTAATTTGCTTTTTCAATTTATTTTTCTTTTCCAATAAAGTCAGAACCAATCAGATTTGATAATTTAGTTTTAATCACGTAATTTAATACTAAATTTAAGTCTATTTATTATTTATTAATCCTAATGAAAACAATAAAAGTGATTGATAAAGAAGAACGGATAGAGTAACTTCTAGGAATTCATGAAAAAATTACATGTCTACTCCTATTTAATGGTTAAATTTAATTTTGACCATATAAAAAATTAAATGGTTTATTTGAAATTAAAAAATGACAAATTAGTCAATTACTAATATTTTATTAAAATAAAATTTTTTTAATCGTTTTTTTAATTCTCGTATTAAAACAAAAATGATAATTTAAAATAAAATGGGGTGAGTATAAGAAAGATATTAAAAGTGAAAAGTGTTTCATTTAAAATTAATTGGAAAAAAAATGCAAATAAAGGAGACAGTTAAAAAAGAAAACTAAAGAAATTTGAAATACCACGTATTAAGCCTAAACATTAAAAAACAAAAAAGAAAATCAAACGATGAAAAGCTAAGGTTTTTTTTTTTTTTTTTAATAATGCAATTTATAATAGTTTATTATATTATAAATTGTCCGTCCCATAATGTTTGCTTACTCTTTAGCCAACTTCAGCATATAGTATATAATACCTACACTTCCGCTTAAAAATGCGATTATTTTCTGTTTTAATTAGTGTAACTACAAACTCATAATTAGACATGTTTCGTCGTGCCAAATCCAAATATTCTAGATGCACGGTTAGAGCATTTAAAGAATGCAAATCCTCATGCAATCTATCGCTCTCTTGTGCTCAATGCGCTCATTCTCGATGTGAATATGCATAAAATTCTTTCTGCTTCGAATATCAATATAAATTATAATTATCATTGAAAGTAGAAAGAAGTCAAGACCCATTATTTTATGCCATGATGTTATAATTGTCCATCTGTTGAATTATTATTAAACTAATTAAAAAATAAAAACTAATTTATGGTAAAATATAAATTTAAAGCTCTATTTAATATGTATAATATAATATTAAATATAGATTTCGACATGGATCATTATCATATATGAACTGCACAAATTAACCTAGGTCCTATTAATAGAGAGTTATTAACACTTCAAACGGAAACATCTATCTAATGCATTACGAAATAATTTAGTAATTTTTTTATACATATATTGTGGACTAATAGTTGATTTTTTTTTTCTGTATAACCTATGTAATTTATACGAAAAGGTTGAAAGGGAAGTGTTGAGAACAAAGAATAGTAGCATGGATGAGTACTATAGAAATATTATCCTAGAATTCTACCATATATACACTACAAGAAATTATATTTTTTGTGACAAATTTTTTAGTGACGAATAAAATTTAATTACTAATTATAACTTACTGCGACAAATTTGTTAAAACGTCACCATATTATTTATTACCGTGACAAAAATGTCTTGCGGTAGTTTATGTTTACATTTCGTCACTAATAGGTTAATTTTGTTACAAAAAATATATTTCCTCATGATGTCTTTACAAGGGAAATTTTCTTTTTTTTTTTGGAGGAAAAAAATTTAATGACAAAATAATAACTTATTGCAAAATATAAATTCGTCACAAAAATATTTATTTTTTGTGATGAATTATTTTTGTCATAATTAGATAAATTTAGTGACAATAAAATTATTTGGTCACAGCTAAAATATCGAGTTAAAAAAAACATCTAATTTTTTTTAATTATTTTAGTTCCAAAAATAATTTTATTTATGATAAATAAATGTGTTATAAAAAATGACTATATTATGACAAGTTACAATTTCGTCACCTTTGATAAAGAGAGAAAATTTCCAAACTTTTTCTTTTAGAGGGAGCAATTTTAATGACAAAAAATAACTATTTGCGACATATAAGTTCATTATGAAATATTTATTTTTTGTGACATGAATTATTTTTATCACAATTTAATGAATTAGTGATGATAAAATTATTTAGTCACAATAAGTTTATTTATGATAAATAAATATGTCACAAAAAAAAATATTGTGACGAAATATAATTTCATCACTAGCACAAATCAAGTTATGACAATAATAATATTTTGTTATAATTGGCTGTAATGTTAATATACGACAAATAAATTATATCATAAAAAATAATTGAATTTATGACAAAAAAATGTGTCACAAAAAATAAATATATTGTGATGAGATACAATTTCGTCACTTAATTTTGATATGCAGGGAAAATTTTCAATCTTTTTCTTTTGTAGGAAAAAAATTTAATGACGAAAAATAACTATTTGCGACATATAAATTCATCATGAAATACTTATTTTTTATGACAGAAATTATTTTTGCCCCAATTTAATCAATTAGTGATGATAAAATTATTTCGTCACAATAATTTAATTCATGAAAAATAAATATGTCAAAAAAATGAATATATTGGGACGAAATACAATTTTTTCACCGGTATAATCAATTTGTGACAATAATAATATTTTATCATAATTGGCTGTTATATTAATATATAAATATATTATGTCATTAATATATAAATATTTTATCATAATTGGCTATTATATTAATATACGATAAAAAAATTATGTCATTAAAATTAATTGAATTTATGACAATATAATTTGATCCCCAGTAAATTATGTAATAACCAAAAATAGTTTGTCCTCTAATTTTTGACAAAAATAACTAAATTATATATGGAAGTTAATTAATTAATAATTTAAAATAAATTATATTATTTATTAAAATAAAATATTTTAATGTAAATTAAAAAAATTGTATTTGTTAGAAGCCACCTTTAAAAAATGACATGTTAATTCAAAGTGAACCTTTTTAAGCTATTACTATTGATTTTAGTGATTCAAAATCATATGAGGTAAAAAAAAATGCAACCATGTTTTATTTAGAGAATGATTTTTCGTATTTAATGAAATGCAAAATATTAAAATGGTTGAAATCTTTTGAATGTGAACTGATTTCCTTACCGGTTCATCAAGTTACTAATTAATCTGTTGCATTATGTTAGGTTTTCAGGTCTCAAGATTACAATTTAGTTTTGTACTGCCTTCAACAGGTGAATATCTTCACTTTTAAAATCCTATCCAGCCATTATATGGAGCTGATTTTAATGAATGTGGATTTTGCCTTTGCAGTTGTTTGAAAAGGTTGAGTTGGATAAACCAGCAGCTATTCTTTCCAATCCTAACAGTCCTCCCTCTTCTTAGTCTATTATGTTTTATTCCCATTGGCTTATTTTTGTGCCTGTATGAACATTTGGTGTAGGTGGTGACGGACGTACTTAGAGGAACAAAGCAAAAGTGGCATCGTGATCATTATGTCATCTCATTGTTTTATTTATTTATTTTGGTAATAATAATGTATTACAATATGTAAGTGGTTAGTAATAGAATTATATTTGTTATACTTTGTACTTCGAATTATATTTGTCATCTCATCGTGATCAGTATGTCATCTCTTTTTTAATTTTTTGATTGTATATGTCCACCTGGTGTTTTACTTTATACTTCAAATTATATTTGTTATATTATTTTTGTTGGATTTGCTTTGTTGGCTATACATGTCCACCCAGTGTTTTTAAACATTCCCTCTGCTACCTGTTTTGTTGATTTTCAGCAACTGTGCTAATATGATATGTGTGCTTATCTATTCTATTTAAGTGAGGCAACATGTGTTTTAATGAGTCTGTTTATGTTTCAACCTGTCACTAGGAATGAATTTTTTTGGTCTTTAATTTTTTGATTCATTCATAAATGTTAACCTTTGTTTAATTAATATCAATGGCTCCAGAACTTCTATTCAAATAGAGAATTTTTGTTTGCCTATTCTTCTTTTTCCCCATAATTCCCTATCAAAGGCTCTGTACGGCTTGTAAAGACAGTGGAGATGACCGCACCAGTTAACATTTTCAGGATCAGAGGCCTTCCAAATTAATAGCAACTCCAGGCTACTTTCTTTTCTTTCTTTCTTTACTTTTTTGGTTTCTGCCTGACATTTATTTAGTCTAATGATCTAATCCATGGATTGATTAGTAATCCCTTGGACATCTTGATAAACACTTCTACAGTTACATCTTTGTTGCTTAAATATTTGATCTTTGTAGGGATTTCTTCTATCCTAGGTAATTTTTTTCATATCTATTAAGTATAATGTTGTTGTCTTTTTAGTTCCTTATTGTCTGCAGATCTTATTAAAGAGCTAAAATATTATGAAACATTTATTTTATATGAACATTGTAAATAGATATCTCACGTTTGGAGTTTATATTTTAGGGTTAATTACAAAAAAAGGCCCCAATTATAGGGTCCTTTTCAATGTTTGTATTAAATTTCAAAACCTTACAATTCGAACACTCAACTTTAAAGTACCTTTCAATGTTCACTACAAAAAAAAAACTGCTAATTAGTATCCGTCGCTAATTACCAGAATCTGTCGCTTAATTAAATTAGTGACGCCACGACGAACAGTCGCTAAAAGGCCAGTAGAGAATATATTAGCAACTGACTGCTAAATTAAATTAGTGACGTCCCGACGAACAGTCGGTAAAAGGCCAGTCGTGAACATATTAGCGACGGAATTCAAAATCAGTCGCTACTTTAGCGACAAAAACTTTCGTCGCTAATTTTTTCCGTCGCTAATTTATATTCCTAATTAGTCGCCGAATAATAATAATATTTAGCGACTACTTTCCGTTGCTAAGTCCGTCGCTAAGTATATATTTACTGTAAAAGTTAGCGACGAAAAATGTGTCGCTAATTATTTCTTAAATTATATCTATCACATATTAGTGATAGTTTTTTGACGCAAATCCGTCGCTAAATTATTGTATAATTGAATTTTTTCTTTTGTTGTATTTTAAAATTTTAATCCTGTATACAATGATCGTTATTTATTTATTTTCAATCTGTAGATAATAATGATCTCACACATACAAATATATATTTATTCCAAATCAAAATATATTCCAAAATCCACACACACACAGATATATATATATATATATATATATAATTATTTGAAATATTACATAATATTATCCTTAAACAATCTCTCGTGAAACAATAAAATAGTAAATATTATCGTACTAATTAGCGTCAACAGTATCTGAACTGTCTTATTATAAAGACTACAAAGACTACTCAAAAAAATCAAAAGGATCATACATATAATGTTTTAGGGAGTGCTTGAAATGTTGGAAGTTGCAGCCTCAGCCTAATGGTTGATCAATGATGGAATCAGCCAGGTAAAGAATCCTGAATTAGTTTCCCTATTTAGTCTCTGGAATGAGTACACCAACACCAGCATATTCCATAGTTCTCCAACAGTCCATTTATGTGACAAAATCTACTAGATCACCTGCACTAACCCATCGAGTCCATGGAATGTTGGTCTACTCTTAAGAAACACATTTTAAACCATGAATAACACACTATTTTAATGGCTAACATCTAGGCTAGGATTACAAGTTTTGAATTTGCTACAAGTTGCAACTACATGTAATGGATTAGGCATATTATCAGCAAGTCAAATATCCCTTGAAGGAATTGCGGTTATCATCCATAGAGTGATTTTTACCATACCAAAGACATGTAAGTACCTTATCTAAGCTCTGCAGGGCCTTGTTCCCAAAGGTATAGTACAGTACGGAAGGTCTTAATGCTTGAAAGAAAGGCATTCAATTCATGATGGGCACAACACTGGTTTCATTATAACTTGGTTTCATTTTCATGATCATGCACTTTTCATTTTTATGGCAATTAGACCAACTTCATTACAAAAGGGCAACTTCCAAACTTTAAAACAAGCAGAAGTGGTGCAATTTTTATGAAGCTCATAAAACATATTACATTCCTTTTGGCCTAACACCGGGCAAAATAGATCTTTTATGAAATATGCATGTAAACTGCCTATGGAAATTAGAATTACATACCAAAGGAGGTATTCGGATTTATATTGCCTCATTCCTGGACCACATAATGCATCTCTTGCAACAATCCTGGTCTTGCATCTTCCAAAACCATAAACATCTCTTTTGTCCACATAATCACCAGAAAAGCAAAATGAAGCATACCTACGTCATCATATAATTACCATACAAACTCCTGAAAAAGAAACAAAAGTTTTAAATGAATAAATTTTCCTCATTAAGAAAAGAAAAAAGAAATTGTCAACATAGACCAAATTGAGGAAAAATGAATTCATAAAAAAAGGATATGATAATCATTTGGTACATCAAATTGATTACAATCTTTAGATACTTTAAAAATCTTAATGGTCACAAAATGTTCAATGTTTTGGCATTGAATACCTTATCCTTTTTCCTACAGGACACTAAGCTCTAAGCCCTCTATGGTACAAAATCACAGATAATGGTGTCAGTTATTACTGAAAGATCGAGTTGTTAGGGTCAAGTGCAACAATATTGGCCTGTGGCATTGCAAATCATCTTTCTTTGAAAAAGAAAAAATAGCAAAATTACTCAATTTGATGTTTCAATAGGAAGTAAACTATACTTGATATAACAATCTAATATATCAAACACAAATTGAAGAAACAATTACAGTCCAATAGTCAAATTACAACCCTTGTATATAAACAAGTTAAAAGTAAAACTCAAATAAAAAAAGAAATAAAAAAGCTTAAAACACACAGGCCTAAACGCAAATATTATAATGCTGTCAAACAAAACAAGTTCTACTTTTCCTCTAGAAATCACCATGTTCTATTAAGAACTTAAGCTAAAGCTGGAATCAAAGTTGACATTGTCATTACTGAAATATTGATCATGAAACAAACTAATTTAAAAATATAATTCTCAAAAAGAACCATACACACTAATTTTATCTAATTAAGCATACGATTTTGACCTCAAGTTTACAGGTAAATTTACCATTGCTTTGTCTCCTTGAAGACATCTGCCCCCTCAATCTGAAAAAGCATATAAGAAAAACAAAAAGAAACTTCCTTTGGTAATTATCTTGTGCATTCATGCCCTAATCAAATATATAAAAATATGAAAATGCCATCCACATATCTTACAGGTTAAGACTAAATAATTGTAGTTTAAATAATGATAGTCAGCTACCAGCATGATAAATTATTGTCAAAGAATTTGGATCCCTTTGCTGGAAATCCTAAAATTGCAAATGCTAGAACATGACTATTTTATATCACCTAACAATTTAATATCAATAAATTCTCAGGCTGCAAGCAAAGATGATATAGATTTTGCGGATAATTCATCCATAGACTTAAAAAGGCAAAATACTGTGGCAGTAAACTTAAACTTGATCCTCATATATCTAATATCTCATCATATAACAAGATTCCTAATTCTAATAATAATAAATATCAACAATAGTTCCCCACCATAAAACTTCAAATCCAAATATTTACTTATCAACGGAAGCATAAACAAGTATAAAGGGAGGGAGAGAATATGTATTTTAAACAGTTGTTGTCCTCAATGTTTGAACTATTTAACGTTCCAACCATTTGTAGCATATAATCATATGAGCAGTACCACTTATGCATCCAACATAATGTTAGTGTAAGCCCTAGCCCCAATGCATTGTTATAAAACACTTAAGTTAATAAATGAGCCATTTTTTTTATCTATTGTATTCCTATACATATCAATTGATAGAACTATCCAAGAATGTTGTTTCAGTTTAAGTTATCATTTGTGAGCCATATGGTTGTAAGACCTTGAAATAAATGAAACTTCATTCTAAATATCCCTAGTTAGACATTGTTATGGGAATAACAAATGAATGAAGACTAGTATGCTCTCTCTGATAATTTGAGTTCTGTCTTACGGATCATAAGGACTGGAGTGTCAATCAGAGATCGTAGATACATGTTTAGAACATAGTATCTGGATTCGATCCGTTTATGAGAATACTACATGGTAAAAGTCATAAGGTTTCTCATGTGCAAGTTTTGCATTAGAGTTCTTAGACCTAAAATCTCTATAAAATTCTTTATGAATTATTGTGTATTTTGACATACACCTAACGTGCTCATAATAGAGTGACAAGTATGGGTATGCTTGGGTATGCACTGATCCATGTTAGAGAGCATGAGAAAAGTAAAGGGATTACCCCTCTCGATAAGAGAGAAAATATCATCGGCCGCTTGATCAGTGAACTGAGAAGTGTATGGCCATACCGAGATGAAATAATGAGTAATCATTATTTATCTGAAAGTTCAGTGTCACTAGAATATCAAGAAAGGAATTAGTATATATAAGGATGACTGGTTCCATGCCTTATATTAATTCTGATATTTAAGGGTAAGGGACTATGCAAAATTGCATTAGGTCACTAAATGCCATTTGCATTTTCATTTAATTTGAAATGCTATAATATTTTGCTAGAGAATATATATAGCCTTTGGATTATTTATTAATTAATTACCAATATTAAATGGACCTATAGGATTGCACACAAAGCATTGGGGTTAAAATATTTAAATAGTGTATTGAGCATTAATTTGGGCTTGTATTTAAAGTCAAATTAATATATGTAATGGGTAAATAGTTTTTTTTTTGCTTTAAATAGCAAGCTATTTAAGGAAAATCTGTTAAACAAGTTTTTTGCCTTAAATAGTTAGTTGTTTAAGGCAAATCTATTGAACAAGTTTTTTTTGCCTTAAACAGCTAGGCAAATCTGTTAAACTGTTATTTTGACTTAAATAGCTAGCTGTTTATGGCAAATCTGTTAACAGTTGGTCCATGAGAGAAATTTATTGGCATGTGCTAGGTTTAATTTCAATTAATTAATTATCTATGTATAATTAAGTTAATTGAGTATTAAATCCTAAATTGTATTTAATCAAAATATAATACTTGAGAGGAAATTAATGTGGCCGAAATTATAGCCAGGAATCCTAGTTGAATTCAGCAACCAATTACCCTAAATCAGTAAGTTTGTTTTGATTAAATGTCTTATGCCATTTTAAATTAATTTGAATTTAAAACCTAATAGAGTTTGAATTAATTTAAATCACTTAATTAGGAAGTGATGGAGGCTGAAAATATTCATAATTCTAAGGGATTTCGGCATTACCTATCTTTCCTAAATTAATGATATAAATTGATTAATTCTATTTTGACCTAGGTGAGAATTTCTCTCTCTAGTGCCACCACTCTCAAGAGAAAGAATTTTTTCTTAATCTCTTGTGTTCTTAGGCAGCAATAGCAACCTAAAAGAAGAACAAGATCGGATATTGTGGCTTCAAACCGTTCCCATTGCCGAATACACAATCATAGAACTAGCACTTTTGAGTTTAAGCTATCTTTGCAAGTATGTGTGTGAGCATAGAGTGGTGTGGCGTAAAGGCTACTCCTTTGGCATTGGTGTTCTAGATCTGAAGTGTATAAGTCTATCTTATACATTTGCCATTGTAAAATCAAGTTTTGAAGAGCATCCAAGCTTGTAAGTTTTAAAACTCTAAAATTGCATGTTTCGATTCTTTATCGTATATTGCGTGGCATGAATGATCATTATTTTTTCATTTTTCTGCTGCGTGATCTTCATGTATATGCCATGTGATTTCCCTTCAGTGGTATTAGAGCCTAACCATGCTTATTTTAGTGCTTTGGATGCATTAAATCTTGATTCAAAATCGTTCTTGAATAAAATAGCAATGATGAAATTTTTTGTTTTGAGTTTTTTGCATTGTTTTAGTGTAAAAATGATTTTAAATGTTTTATTAGGTATTATAATTATTATGAAATGTTTGTATACTGTCCTAAGATGTTTTTAGAGCTTTTCATGGTTGATTTTAATTATACATACCTGATCATACATGTTAATCTTGAAACTAGGTGCTATTTTGCATGATATGTGTTTGTTTAACAACTAGTTTTCAATATTAAATGTAAAAACGTGTTTGGCATGTTTGTAAGTGATTTTTAAAGATTAATAACAGATCTGGACATGTTTTAAAATGGTTTTAATTATGGTCCATGACAATTTAATTGATTAATTTTAAAATAACTTAAAACTATGACAAGTTTGTGTTTGTTGCATGTTTAATCAACATTGTTTGTTTTATTTTGATTAAAATGGAAAAAACACATTTAGATCAGATCTGAATAGAACCTTAACTCAATGTTTATGACCTTATTTAAATTATTAAATGGCTCATAAAATCGTTTTAAGTGTTTGTGCATTGTTTGTGGCATTATATGAGTATTAAATAACTAGTTTCATTGTTGTTTGTTTGTTTTAGTATATATGCCATGTATGACATATGTTCTTCATGAATTTTTTTTGTTTAATTCATGTTGGTTCATATTATATGTATTTTTAATATTTATGGGTTATATGACATAATATTAAAAATAGCAAAATTGAAAATTATACTAGAGTTAATTTATAGGACAAATCTAACTAGTTTATGTTTTGGACTTTTAAGAGAACTTATTCAATAAGGGGATTTAGTCCATTGGGCTTCAGCCCAAGCCCATCATGGGGTCTTCTCTTAAAAGTACAAGTACACAATTTCCATTAATGGGCTTGGCTAAATTAATTAAAATTGGACTTTGTTTTATCCGTGAATGTTATGTATATTTATTTGCTTGTTTTGTGTGATGAATGAATATGCATGGTGCATTTATGGGCCCTAGATTTTTATAATTAAATATAGCCTGCATGCCATTATGGATTATTGTAAAAGTTTCATTTATTTCTTAGTATAGAATTTATTTGAAGACTTTGTAAATCAAGACGAAGCCCACCAAAGTAAAGAAACCCAACTCGAAGAATCTTATGTAATAGTATAGAATCTTAGTTGTAGGTTTTTGGGCCTATGTTTGTCATGCTTTACTTTATGCAATTATATATATATGTATGCTATGAATGGATGACAAAGCGTATGCCATGTAAGCCGTAATAAAATGAATCCCTAAAATAGCAAGTCACAAAGTTGCCTTCCTAATTCGAAACATGTCAAGGCATCGATCATCGGTCACGTAGACTAGGAGTCCTAGATGCGCCCGATTATCTTTGTGAGGCATGAGTTGTGAATGTAGGTTAGAATTAACATGGAAAGAGATGCTCGGACCTAGGCAACTAATAAATGGATTTGTGCTATAACATCTTAAGATGTTAGCCCATTTGATCCAAGCGTCATGTACGAGACATGATTGGAGTTTTCCTACCTAAGTAAATTAACTTGTTAGGTGTACAAGCTTAGCTTGACTAATAAGTTGTTGTGAAAAGTGGATCTTAACCCACATTAAATCACTAACGCGAATTCTTTAAAGGGATATTAATTCGGTTTGTGGGATTGTTATAAGACCTCATTTAATCTTGCTAAGTTTTATTGTAGATTGAAAAATGGCATCTTCAAACAACAACTTTTCATTGCGATCGGTCCTAGAAAAGGACAAATTGAATGGCACTAATTTCATAGACTGGTCTCGAAACTTGATAATTGTTCTTAAGCAAGAGAAGAATTTGTATGTTTTGGATGCACCCTTGCCCGAGGAACCTACTAGGAATGCCTCTGTAGTTCAAAAGGAAACTTTTGAGACTAAGAAGAGTGACTCCAATGATGTGACCTATCTGATGCTGGCCACTATGGTGCCTGATTTGTAAAAGCAATTCATGGACCAAGAGGCTTATGCGATCATGGCGCACCTCAAGGTGATGTTCCAATAGCAAGCTCGTCACGAGAGGTTCGTGACAACAAAGGCCTTGCTTTCTTGTAAGATGGCTGCAGGTACTCCCATTAGTACTCATGTACTCAAGATGAAAGGGTATCTTGATACTCTTAAGAAGTTTGAGGTACAAGTCCCAAAGGAATTGGCCACTGACTTGATCTCAGGTTCTTTGATTGATGATTATAATCCATTTGTTATGAATTATAACATGCATGCAATGAACAAGACAGTCACCGAGATTCATGGGATGCTTAAGAATGCTGAAGAGAACATTCGAAAGACTAATCCTGTACTCATGGTTCAAAGAGGCATTAAGAAGGGACACGATAAGGGAAAGGGGAAGGGAAAGGCAAAACCCAAGAATGACTTGGCACAGCCTAAGTCTAGTGGGAGTGCACCTCAAGCCCAACCCAAGCCCAAGGCACAAAAGCTCAAGGAGAGCAAGAGCACATGCTTCCATTGCAACAAGTTAGGGCATTGGAGGAAGAATTATGCTTTCTTCAAGGAAGAACAAAAGAAGAATAGAGCCAAGGCGTCCAGTTCTGGTATTTTGTTGTTGAAATTAACCTTTCCATTTTTAACACTTGGGTATTGGATACCAGTTGTGGTTCTCACATTTGTTCAAATGTGCAAGGGTTAAAAAATGGGCGGTTACTTGGGAAGAATGAAGTGGACCTCCGTATGGGGAATGGAGCACGAGTTGCTGCCATAGAGATAGGCGACTATCAACTCACTTTACCTTTCGGACCTTATTTAGATTTGAAAAGTTGTTATTATATGCCTGCTATAAGCAGAAACATTATTTCAGTTTCTTGTTTAGATATGGATGGATTTGATTTTGTTATTAATAATGGCAATATTCATATTCATCGCCAAAGGCATTTTATATGGCAATGCCATGTTACAAAATGGCCTCTATATCCTTGATCTACAAAACAAAGAGTCCATATACAACATTAATACAAAGAGGGCTAAATTAAATGAATTAAACCCTACTTACTTCTGGCATTGTCATTTAGGACATGCAAATGAAAAACACATTTCAAGACTCCATAAATCTAGAGTGCTTGGGTCATTTGATTTGGAATCTTATGACACATGTGAGCCATGTTTGCATAGAAAGATGACAAAGAGTCCTTTTAACAAGAAATGTGAGAGGACTAGTGACTTATTGGAACTAATACATATAGATGTATGTGGACCATTAAGTACACAGGCTAGAGGTGGTTTTAGTTACTTCGTGACATTCATAGATGACTTCAGTAGTTATGGCTACGTCTATCTAATGAAGCATAAGTCTAAAACTTTTGAAAAATTCAAAAAATTTAAGAACGAAGTAGAAAACCAACTTGGCAAAAGTATAAAAGCCATTTGATCAGATCGAGGTGGTGAATACTTAAGCCAAGAGTTTGACGGTCATCTGAATGAGTGTGGAATTATTTCACAACTCACTCCTTCGGGAGCACCACAATGGAATGGTGTGTCTGAAAGGAGAAATTGAACTCTATTGGACATGGTTCGATCAATAATGAGTCAAACTAATCTTCCTATCTCTTTTTGGGGTTATGCATTAGAAATTGCTGCGTTTCTACTGAACCGTACTCCAACTAAAGCAGTTGAGAAGATACCATATGAGGTATGGACTGGGAAAGAGCCCAATATGATGTTTCTCAGGGTTTGGGGCTGTGAGGCACATGTTAAGAAATTAACATCTGACAAGCTAGAACCCAAATCCACTGTCTGCTTATTTGTGGGTTATCCCAAAGAAATAAAGGGATACTACTTTTACTCACAAGCCGAGAATAAATTTTTTGTAGCTCGCAAGGCTATTTTCTTGGAAAAGGAGTTCCTTCTCAAGAAAGACAGTGGGAGTAAAGTAAAACTTGGAGAAATTCAAGTGCCGCAAACTCATGTAGAGGATGAGTTGGAAATGGGATCAAGTTCACAACAAGTTGTGGAACAAGAACCCATTGCACAAGAACTTAGAAGGTCTGGTAGGGTACGTCGGGAGATTAAGAGATATGGTTTTCTAATCACCGACAGTGACACTATTGATTTAGTAGATCATCAGGATCCAACTACCTACCAAGAAGCTATTGAGAGCCCTGACTCAAAAAATTATCTTGGAGCCATGAAATCCGAGATACAATCAATGTACGATAACCAGGTTTAGACCTTGGTTGATCCACCGAAAGGTGCTAAGGTAATTGAATGCAAGTGGATATTTAAACTCAAAACTGATAAGACCTATAAAGGTAAACTAATAGCAAAAGGTTTTCAACAAGCTCATGGTGTAGACTATGATGAGACCTTTTTGCCTGTAGTCATGCTAAAGTCCATTAGGATCTTATTTGCCATAGCTGCATATCATGACCATAAGATATGGCAAATGGATGTCAAAACTGCTTTCCTCAATGAAAATCTACTTGAGGATGTATATATGACACAACATGAGGGTTTTCTCAATCCCAAGCATCCTAATAGTTAGCAAGTTTCAAAAATCCATTTAAGGATTAAAGCAAGCATCCCGGAGTTGGAATCTCTGTTTTGATAAAGCAGTCAAAGAATTTGTGTACAAGAAGGTTAATGGGAGCATAATAGTATTTCTAGTCCTATATGTGGATGACATCCTTCTCATTGGGAATGACATTCCAACATTGTAAAAGGTTAAGCAATGGTTGGGGAAGTGCTTCTCAATGAAAGACTTAGGTGAAGCCGAGACAATACTTGATATTTGGATCTATAGAGATATATCAAATCGGCTTTTGGGACTAAATCAAGAAAAGTACATAGAAAAAGTACTAAAGCGTTTTAGTATAGGAAACTCAAAGAAAGGGTACATGCCTTTGGCTTTGGGAGTTCCTTTGACTAAAGAATAATGTCCTAAAACTAACGAGGAGAGGGACAATATGAGTAGAATCCCATATGCATCTGCTATTGGATCTATCATGTACGCTATATTATGTATTATGTTGGATGTTGCTTATGCATTGAGTATAACCAGTAGGTTTCAGCAAGACCCTGGTGAGAAACACTGGTCAGTTGTAAAAAGGATTCTAAAGTACCTGCGAAGGACTTAGGATCACTTCTTGGTGTATGGTGGTAAAAATGAGCTCGTCATACAAGGTTATGCTGATGCTGCTTTTCAAACCAGCACTCAGGACTCAAGATCGCAATTTGGATTTGTTTTTGTTTTGAATAGTGGTGCTATCAGCTGGAGAAGCTTAAAGCAAGAGACCGTTGCCGACTCAACTATATAATCTGAGTATATTGCAGCAAGTAAGGCTGTAAAGGAGGCTGTTTGGATTGGAAATTTCATTTCTGGATTAGAAGTGGTCCTAAGCATCCTAGATCCATTAGAAATTTTTTGTGACAATAACCGGGCTATCGTACAGGCCAAGAAGCCACGGTCACACCAGAAATCCATACACATACTCAGGAGATACCACCTAATCAGAGAGATCATTGATCATGGGGACGTCAAGATTAGCAAGATAGCAAGTGAAAACAATGTAGCAGATCCTTTGATGAAATAGTTGCGTCTAAATCTGCACGAAGTTCATTTTAGAGCGTTCGGTCTTAGGGCTATGCCCAATTGGGACTAGTGCAACTGGGAGATTATTAATGTAAGCCCTATCCCTAATGCATTGTTATAAAACACTTAAGTTAATAAATGAAGCATTTGTTTTATCTATTATATTCCTATGCATATTAATTGATAGAACTATCCAAGAATGTTGTTTCAGTTTAAGTTATCATGTGTAAGGCACATGGTTGTAAGACCTTGAAACAAATGAGACTTCATTCTAAATATCCCTAGTCAGTCATTGTTATGGGAATAACAAATGAATTAAGACTAGTATGCTCTCTCTGATAATTTAATTTATGTCTTATAGATCATAAGGACTGGAGTGTCAATCAAAGATCATAGATACATGTTTAGAACATGGTATCTGGATTCGATCCGTTCATGAGAACACTACATGGTACAAGTTATAAGTGTTTCATATATACAAGTTTTGCATCAGAGTTCTTAGACCTAAAATCTCTATGAAACTTTTTATGAATTACAGTGTGCTTTAACATACACCTAACATGCTCATAACAGAGTGACAAGTATGGGTATGCTTGGGTATGCATTGATCCATGTTAGAGAGCATGAGAGAAGTAAAGAGATTACCCCTCTCGATAAGAGAGAAAATATCATCAGCCATTTGATCAGTGAACTGAGAAGTGTATGGCCATATCGAGATGAAATAATGAGTAATCATTATTTATCTGAAAGTTCAGTGTCAGCGGAATATCAAGAAAGGAATTAGTATATATAAGGATGACTGGTTTTATGCCTTATATTAATTATGATATTTAAGGATAAGGGACTATGCAAAATTGCATTAGGTCACTAAATGCCATTTGCATTTTCATTTAATTTGAAATGCTATAATATCTTGCTAGAGAATATATATAGTCTTTGGATTATTTATTAATTCATTGCCAATATTGAATGGACCTATAGGATCGCACACAAAGTATTGGGCTTAAAATATTTAAATAGTGTATTGGGCATTAATTTGGGCTTGTATTTAAAGTCAAATTTATGTATGTAATGGGTAAACAGTTTTTTTTTGCCTTAAATAGCTAGTTATTTAAGGCAAATCTGTTAAACAAGTTTTTTTGCCATAAATAGCTAGCTGTTTAAGGCAAATATGCTGAACAAATTTTTTGCCTTAAACAACTAGCTGTTTAAGGCAAATCTTTTAAACTATTATTTTGCCTTAAACCGCTAGCTGTTTATGGCAAATCTGTTAACAATTGGTCCGCGAGAGAAATTTATTGGCATGTGCTAGGTTTAATTTTAATTAACTAATTATCTATGTATAATTAAGTTAATTAAGTATTAAATCCTAAATTGTATTTAATCAAAATATAATACTTGAGAGGGAATTAATGTGGCCGAAATTCAAGCTACAAATTCTAGTTGAATTCGGCAACCAATTACCCTAAATAAGTAAGTTTGTTTTGATTAAATGTCTTATGCCATTTTAAATTAATTTGAATTTAAAAACCTAATAGAGTTTAAATTAATTTAAATCACTTAATTAGGAAGTGATGGAGGCTGAAAATATTCCTAATTCTAAGGGATTTCAGCATTACCTATCTTTCTTAAATTAATCATATAAATTGATTAATTCTATTTTGATCTAGGTCAGAATTTCTCTCTAGTGCTGCCACTCTCAAAAGAAAGAATTTTTTATTAATCTCGTGTTCTTGGGTAGCAATAGCAACCTAAAGGAAGAACAAGATCAGATCTTGTGGCTTCAAACCATTTTCATTGCCGAATACACAATCATAGAGCTAGCACTCTTGATTTTAAGCTATCTTTGCAAGTGTGTGTGTGAGCATAAAGTGGTGTGGCGTAAAGGCTACTCCTTTGGCATTGGTGTTCCAGATCTGAAGTGTATAAGTCTATCTTATACATTTGCCATTGCAAAATCATGTTTTGAAGAGCATCCAAGCTTGTAAGTTTTAAAACTCTAAAATTGCATGTTTCGATTCTTTGTCATATATTACGTGGCATGAATGATCAATATTTTTTTATTTTTCCGTTACTTGATCTTCATGTAATGCCATGTGATTTCCCTTCACATAATGCATTCGGCTAAAATTTGGAAGTTAAGTACAAATGAGCAAATTTGAATTTTGTGAAAAATCTATTTAGGAAGTCAATATACATTTACAAGGTCGATTATCATAGCATTCAGCAAACGGTAGACACTTTTTTAACCCTAATCTGTACTAAAAAATCCAACAAAATGAAGGGACACTACAAAAAAAATATAGAATAGCGATGAAAATTAGCGAGGACAATAAAATTTGTTGCTAAATGGACAATTTAGCGACAACATTGCGACGAAAAATGATTTTTGTCGCAAATACTGTTAGCTTTGAGTGGGGAAACAGATTTTGCGACGATTTAGCGAGCAATAATTTTTGTTGTAGCTAATTTTGGGCGCCAAATTTTTGGCGCAAAAAATAGAGACGATTTTGCGAGGACTTAATCCTCGCTAATTTGGCGAGAAACAAATCCTCGCTAAATTAGCGAGGAAAAAATCATCGCTAACGGGTAAATAGATTATCATTTGACATATAAACCATTTAGCGAGGACTTAATCCTCGCTAATTTAGCGAGGAACAAATCCTCGCTAAATTAGCGAGGACAATTTCCTCGCTAACGGTTTAATAGTTTAGCATGTGATATATTAACCATTTAGCGAGGACTTAATCCTCGCTAATTTTGCGAGGAATAAATCCTCGCTAAATTAGCGAGGACAATTTCCTCGCTAACGGTTTAATAGTTTAGCATTTGATATATTAACCATTTAGCGAGGACTTAATCCTCGCTAATTTTGCGAGGAATAAATCCTCGCTAAATTAGCGAGGACAATTCTCTCGCTAACGATTAAATAGTATATGAACCATTTAGCGAGGACTTAATCCTCGCTAAGTTTGCGAGGAACAAATCCTCGCTAAATTAGCGAGGACAATTTCCTCGCTAACGGATAAATAGATTGCTATTTGACATATGAACCATTTAGCGAGGGGTTAATCCTCGCTAATTTTGCGAGGAATAAATCCTCGCTAAATTAGCGAGGACAATTTCCTCGCTAACGGGTAAATAGATTGCTATTTGACATATGAACCATTTAGCGAGGACTTAATCCTCGCTAATTTTGCGAGGAACAAATCCTCGCTAAATTAGCGAGGACAATTTCCTCGCTAACGGGTAAATAGATTGCTATTTGACATATAAACCATTTAGCGAGGACTTAATTGTCGCTAATTTGGCGAGGAATAAATCCTCGCTAAATTAGCGAGGACAATTTCCTCGCTAACGGGTAAATAGATTGCTATTTGACATATAAACCATTTAGCGAGGAATTAATCGTCGCTAATTTGGCGAGGAATAAATCCTTGCTAAATTAGCGAGGAAAATTTCCTCGCTAACAATTAAATAGACATATTAAATATTTAGCGAGGAACAAGTCCTAGCTAATTACCCAAATGTTTTGGCGGGATAAAATACATGTTTAGCGGGCTTTATGTTTTCTAAATCCAAAAAATCTTATTGCATTGATGTAGGATTCACAAGATGCCACTACTAAACCCTCTCTGCCTCTAGATTTCTACTGGGATCTACTCCGCTATTTTGCTCCCTCAAACGGTGTCATTTCTTAGGCCTTCTTTCTCCTCTTCCATTCTTATCTCTGCCCCCCTTCCCACCCTGCGAATGGTCAGCACCGTCACAAGTGCCACCGCTTCATCCCCCAAGCAGCAAGAATGCCGACCACGTGGAATCATGAAGCCCCGCCCTGTCTCCTCTGAAATGGCCGAGCTCGTTGGTGCTTCTGAAATCCCTCGCACCTAAGCTCTCAAGCTCATTTGGGCCCATATCAAGGAGCATAATCTTCAGGTCTATTTCTATTTCAATTAAAACAGGCTGTTTTTCTTAACACGAAAAATTGGGGCTTGTAAGTGTGTACTGTATATTGAAAAAACATAAAAATAAATAAAGATTAGTTATTTTTATTTTGATGTTTGGTTTTGTTGTGGGCTTTATGTTGATTTGGGTGATAAAGTACTTCGGTACTTATGCTATTTGGCTTCATTATTATCAATAAAGAAGATATGGGCCATATGACAGTTCTATAACGTGATAAAAGCATATGTTTGTATTCATGGGTTTGTTCCGAAATTAAGTATAGTGGGATGTTATTGGCGCTGTGGCGTAGCATGTTCTTGTGTTAACTTAAGAGTTTTTGCACATAATTAATAAAGAACAAATTCCTTAGAATGCAGTGTTTTAACTTCCTAAGCACTGTCATTTTTCGTTGTTTGTATTCATGGGTTATGTTCGCAAGACAGCAGCCATTTGTGTGGCAAAACTTTACGATATAAATGCTGAGTTAGTTGAAGATAGCTGATGCTCGTGAGGCTGAGACTATAGTGGAACGAGTGACTCCACGACTGCAACATGCTAATTGTGCAGTAGTACTCTCGGCTGTTAAGGTAACAAGTTGTTAGTGTTTTTCTAATTACTTATTTTTCTAATTTTCTGCAGTAGTTTTTTTCTAATTTTCTGCTTCATCATCTTGGTGTTCTGCCTTTGCCAGTTATCGACCTATTGCATTTAATCAGCTATTACTTATTTTTTCTTTTCTTTTTTACTATTTGCACCTTTATAGATGATCCTCCAACAAATGGAACTCATCACCAGCACTGATGTTGTCCGGAATCTTTGCAAGAAGATGGCTCCTCCTCTTGTGACTCTACTTTCTGCAGAACCTGAGATACAATATGTTGCACTGCGGAACATCAACCTAATTGTACAGAGACCTGGTGACTAGATGACATGTACAGATTTACTCACAGTCTCTATTGCTTAACATGTCGTCATGTTGTGATCAATTAGGTCATTCTCTAATTTTCTTTCTCTTGTTTTATTTTTTAAATTTCAGGTGTTTTTCTGCAAATACAATGATACAATTTATGTGAAGATGGAGAAGCTAGAAATCATGATCAAGCTTGCTTCGGACAGAAATATAGATCAAGTATTTTGTTTTTTTAATTTCTGATGCATTTGTCTGATATGCATTTTCAGCCATTGGTTAATTTTGAGTTGTTGAGTTTGTCAGTTCTAATGAGCACTTCTTCAGGTTTTGTTGGAGTTCAAAGCGTATGCTACAGAAGTAGATGTGGATTTTGTTAGGAAAGCTGTCCGTGCCATTGGGCGTTGTG
Source organism: Excoecaria agallocha (assembly GCA_037975025.1). NCBI lineage: Eukaryota > Viridiplantae > Streptophyta > Magnoliopsida > Malpighiales > Euphorbiaceae > Excoecaria > Excoecaria agallocha. The sequence goes on along the minus strand of JBBPFJ010000032.1, from coordinate 103,676 downwards.
CCATCAAGTTGGAGAGAGCAACTGAGCGTTTTTTTTTTTCAGAAAGATGAATATAATCCCTAAAACCTTTTTTTCCTTCTATGTTGCAAGCTTTTTCCCCCCTCTTTCTTTCTCTCTTTCTCTTACAGCTCGATGTGGCTTGTAAGATCGCTTCTATTCCTGAAATTGAGCTCGCCTCCTCCTCTGTTGATTTGTATAAAAAAGCTGAAGAGAAGGATTGGGTTCATGTTAAGAGGAAAACCTTGAAGGCGGTGCTTGAACAGTGCCAGAAAGCCAACCGTGGAGATGATGTGGACGAATCTATTAAAGAGAGCTCAGTGGCATCGCTTGGTGATCGATAACCCGTCGAGGTATGGTTTTACGATGTTTAAGATGGCCCATTTCGAACCAGCTTGCAGGGTACAAGCGCAAATGGGCTCCAGTTCTGCATTGAAAGTGGTCAGTCTTAACATTTTAATCTTTACCGTTCTTGAATTTGTAATGTTCTTTTTATGTATCGATTTTCTTTTTTGTCTAATTCTTTAGGAGATGTTAATGTCCAGACCTCTCAAGTATTTGAAGCGGTATTTATAAATTCAGGGGACAATCCCTTTGACCTCATCAAGAATTCGGTCAAGTATGTACTTTTACTGTCTGTTTTCTTTAATTTGCTGGTGCTTATTTGATCCCTTTCTATTAATATATATGGATACTGATGCAGAATATTAGAGAAGCACAAGGGAACTTTTTGCCATATCGAAAACAAATGCTGAAGCTGAAGCTGTAGCTGTGCGTTAATTGTGAGCTAACTAAATGGAAAAACCTTTGAAACAATGGGCTGCGCTTTTGGTTTTAGTTTTAATTATCTCTGTCTTCATCCGATCAACCCTCGCAGATGGCGTCACTCCTGAGGAAGCCAAACCCTCGCAGGAGCAGTGGCAGGTAATGCCTTCTTCTTCTTCTTTTCTTTTTTAAATGGTTTAGGGATGCAGAGCTTCTTAGGTCGGTCACAAGAGTCAATCAATTGAATGAATTAGGTATGCACCTATTGAACCTTCTTCAGAAGCTCAATACGGAGTTGGCTGCACCAAAATTTACAATTTCCTGCGTTCAATGCAAATAAAATCTCTTTTGATTTGAATGGCTGTAGAATGAAATCTATTGTATGCCATTGATAATTACAAATCACAATGATGTTCATTAATCCATTTAGGGTCCACAAAAGGTGAAATATGGGAAAGCTGGTTTTCCTGACAATATCTTGACAGCGAAGGATATAATTATAGCCACTGGTTCTGTTCCTTTTGTCCCTAAGGGCATTGAAGTTGATGGTAAGGATTTACTCTCATCTGCATTTCTTTACTTTGTCAATCTCTACTTGGGCATGCAAAATGTTTATATTCTGGTAAATCACGATAAGAAATTATTTATACCAGCAAGGACGGACGGAGTTGATTTCTTATTTATATCAGGTGGAGTGCAATTTTCTGTTAGTTAAGCATTTTATGTAAGGTGGCAACTGATTCTAACATAAGAATGATAGAAATTTTCTTGTTCAGTTGTTTATATCCAAGGTTTTTCTAGATATGATGTTTTATAAGCAAAGCTTGAAGTTATTTGAGGTTACGTAGAGGCATACCATCTGATTAAAGGCTGTAGGTATTTCATCAAACAATACTGAATGGATGTGTGGTATGATAACCTTAAATAGTAAAAAAGAATAAGCTTCTAAGAATCACCCGTAAGCAGCCTAGAAGCCAATGAAATTTTGAAAATTATTGTTTCTTAGCGATTAATTTTGTGCGCACTTCGTATGCAATTGTCTGCAACTTTTTGTTTTCTTCTGTTTATAGAGTTCTGATTCCTGCATAAATGACCGACAGGGAAGACTGTAATTACAAGTGACCATGCACTCAAATTGGAATCTGTTCCTGATTGGATTGCAATTGTAGGAAGCGGTTATATTGGTCTTGAATTCAGTGATGTGTATACTGCACATGGAAGTGAGGTAACATTTGTTCAATTGTTTATTTTCTTCTTTTTATACTTGGACGTGTGGAGAAACTAGTATATTGCTGTAATATTTAGTTATGCAAAATATCAAAACCTTTTTGTATTATCGTAATTTTATTAAACTGAATAATTTCACAATTCTATCCAAGTTTCATTAATTAGTTGCAATTCAATCCAAGCTTCATTAATTAGTGGCAATTCAATCCATGCAGTAAAATCAATTAATTTTGGCATTTTTTTTATTATGTTTTGGTACTTAATTGGTACTATTTTCTTACTTTTTCTTTTTGGCAAAGATTTATGCTAGGCAAGATGATCATGAAATACATATGTTGAATTAAAACCATTTCAATGTTTGGAAACTGACTAATTTTATTATTTAAATAACATTGAGAGTGACTTTTGAAATTGGAAAAAAACTTTCAAAATTTAAAATTTTAACTAAAATTGCAAAAACTTGAAAAAAATAGATAATTTTTGTCATGAGACCTACTTATATATGATTCTTTATTGTTACTATTGTATAGGTCATATTTTACTTCTTTTTTGTATTTAGTCAAGTTATGCAAATATTGATCAGATGTTCAACATCAACAATTGGAAGATCAAGTTCTAATAATGACATTGGATGGAGTTCTTCGTTATCTGCAATCAATCACTAGACAACTATAGGAACTAAAAACAATTGGCATTTTATGAGCTATTTATGATTTTTAATTGTTACTGTTATATATGGATGTATTATTTTGGATATATTATTAGCAATGATATACACTTGTAAATAACAATTTATTCATTAATATATATATGTTTTTATATTAAATATTGAGTGAATATAAATTTATTATTTTTCAGTTTATTATTTAAATAATAAAATTTTCATATTAAATTAAGAAAACAAAAAATTTCATATGAACATTTAGCAAGGATAAATCTCATGCTAAATTTAGCAAGAACAATTTTTGTTACAAAATGCATGTTAAATTTTAGCAAGAAATTCGTCCTAGCTAAAGTTTAGCGAGGACTTTAATCCTCGCTAACTTTAGCGAGGACTAAATCCTCGCAAAACTTAGCGAGGACTTTAATCCTCGCTAACTTTAGCGAGGACTAACTCCTCGCAAAACTTAGCGAGGACTTTAATCCTCGCTAACGTTAGCGAGGACTAAATCCTCGCTAACGTTAGCGAGGATTTAGTCCTCGCTAAAGTTAGCGAGGATTAAAGTCCTCGCTAAAATCAGCTAGGACGACTTTTGTTACAAAATTTTTGTCCTCGCTAAATCGTCGCTAAACTGATTTAGCGACGAAAAATCATCATTTAGCGACGAATTTTGTCCTCGCTATTTTGCGTTTTTCTTGTAGTGGGAATTGCAGGTACATCACGAAATTTTCTGGTATATGGAATATACAAGTAGAATTTCTCAAGAAAAAAAAAGATTTACCCCACTTCCAGTTCGAAAAGTTTTCTCAACGGTGTTTCCCATGATATAATTTCGGATTTTGGTCCTGAGAAATGTTGCTCCTTTTCCAGGCTTAACATGATGTAACTCTATTCAGTTCAACAGAAACATGATAAACTGCCATAGCTTTAGCTCTTTAATTGTATGACAGTGAAAAATTGATGTCATTCAAGATTCAAGCCCATCAATTACTATATATTTGTATTAGGAAGGAAAATAAATTAATAAATTTGTAGAAATAATGATCAAATTGCATATGAAATTAATGTCAGGTGATTAAAAAAATTGAACTCAAATGCTGAATTGAGAGATTAAAAGGAAATATACATGCTAACTATAAACTGTTGTTGTTTCATTTAATAAGCAGTCCCCTAAGATCAGAGATAGTTGTGCTGCGGAAGTCCAGTGTATACAATCTACTGGGCTGAATGAAATAAAAAAATATTGAGTAATTGAATTTGGAATTAGTATGGAACAATTGAGACCAGTGACAAACTCTGTTTCCTTAGGTACATTGACTTCGAACCATATAATCATAAGCTGTTTAAATAAATGTCATCCATTAAATCATAAATAATAGCAATTTATAGTTAATCACCTTTAATGTTCTTGCCACATGCTGCTGCAAGACCAGAGCTCAGTGGGTAAAGGGTGTCATCAAGATCTACAAATAAACAAAAAAAGAGGGTAATTAAATTTATTTGTTTACGGATATAATCAATCCAAATTAGTTTGAATTAATTAAGAATCTGAATTACCAAACAAAAGGTAATTATATTTAGGCATTTATGCTTGGAGGTAACGATCTTTGTACTCCATTGTTGATCAGGAAACCTTAAGCACACAACAAAAAGGAATGAGGAGCAAGTTAAATCCACATAAGCTAAGATGAAGATTTAATTTAAGTTTGAAAGTGTAAGTGGTCATGGTTTGCTTAAAAAGAAATGAGTCAGATTAGCACAATAAGTAGAGAAATGTTTAGATGAGTGGCTAAAAATACAGCCAATCCCATATTGGAGATGCTTTATTGACAAATAATATAGCCCATGGGGAGATGCTCTATTGCCACCAAATTTAGCATAAATAAAATATACACACTCACTGCAGTTCTAGAATTAAATTGAAGGTAATTGCTGCATCTAAGGGTAAAGAAACAAATATTATGGAGGTAATATATCATTATCCAAAGAACTAAGAAAAATATAGAAACGGTACAGGTTGTGGCTACTTCCCTACACCAATATGTATTCATCAGATTTATGAAGTACTATGATACTCTAACAAAGTCATGCCTAAAATCATGTAATTAACTCTTAGAACTAATCTTACATAAACTTTTGTCAGCAATATCACTGCCAAGATTCTCAGCCAAACATTAATCGTTTGAATAAAATTCAATTTAGAGACAATAGACCAAATGATTTTTGAAGTAGCTGGATTTGCGAAACCAGATATTACATCTTAGTCGCCTCATCTATTGATAGTCATGTCGTTTCCCTTGTTAGAATTGTACAATTCATGGTTTAAATTGAACAATTTGATTTGATTCAACCCTTCACCAGGATAAAACTAATGAGTGAATAGGTATAGTTCATATTAACTAGCAATTATACTAGATTCAAAATTGATGTTTAATGCGGCTGTAAAGTTATTTTTGACCAATTGAGTTTCTAAGGCAAATTTGAAATCTTATTACATCTTTAGAAAAAGCAACCTTGATTTGCTTGGTTCTAAGGGAAATGCAGTTACTGACACAAAAATATCCATTATTTTGACAAAATCTATACTAGCAGAAGGCAAAAAGAGAAAAGGGCAGAGAGGAAGAGACAGAAAGACGACATAAATTTGTGAATGAAAAGTCAATTTAATATCATTTGGCTTATAGAATGGCATTCAATAATTTCAAAATATTCTAAAAACACTAATAATAACAACAGTTTGCTTCATTGAATTAACAAAGCATATTATAAAGTAATTCTCACAGCGACATAAGACCTACAACATGACATGAACCTAATTAAATTACAACAGTACCTCTTCCGACAATCAAAGCTGGACAACAAAACAAAGGAAATTGATAACAGATTTGAAGTCTAAAAATTACAAAACCAAGCTTACAGAATAGAGGATCAAGTAACTAATAAGAACAGATAGCAAGCTACCATTAAAATGCAAGGATCACAAAAGCAAAGTCTTGAGCAGCGGAGGGGAAAAACAGAGGGGGAGCATCAGTAATTAAAAATAAAGTTCATATTAGAAACTTGTTTTAATTATTCTTTCTGCCTCATAATTTCTTTTTGGGGTATTTTTGTGAAACTCCAAAACCTAAACCAGTAGAAAGATGAGAGTTTAAATACCTTTCAGACTAGAGTTTAATGATTTTACCTGCACGAAGTACACCACTACCACCACTACAAAATCAACAACAAAATGGTTTTGCTTTCTTTTTGTCTGTTGCTTTTTCTTCTCTTTGCTTTCTAACGCCATTGTTCCCGTCGTTTATTCTCATTACAAATCTATTTAATAACTTATTATTTACAGATCCTTCGAAATCTTTGAATCAAACCTGTGAATTCATAATCCATCAACATATTTATACAGTTAACTTAAATTGGAAAAAGAAATATCTTTAGAGAGATGAAAGAGAGTAAGAGACTCACGGAGGGTACCATGATTATCTCCTCGCCCTTAGGGACTCACCAGTGTCACTCACGTTGCCGATCACTGTCGCCAGTTGCTGAAAGGAAGGAAAGAAATTCCTCAATTTAAAGAGAGGGGAAAGGGATTCGAGGAAAGGAGGGAGAAGGCAGACAGAGGCAGCTCAACTCGTAAAAGAAAGACAAAAAGGATGAGGTAGAGAGGGAAGGGATATTAGGGTTTCAAAAGACAAAAATATCCTACTTTCATTTGTATAATACAAGTTAGAAGAAGGATAATTTCTGTAAATATAGTTGGTATGAGTTTTTTATTTGTATATGCACACACCTATTGAAAATATTATTAATTAATTTTGAATAATAAAATTAATTTTATCTTTAATTATTTTATGTGATCTTAATCTTTAATTTTTGAAAAAATAATTTTTTATTCTTGTTGTTATTTTTTAATAATATATAAAATTCTATACAAATTATATAAATTTTATTGAGATTTAAAAATCAATACAAATAAATTGATTAAGAAAAAACAATTTGAAATCATATTGAAAAAACTAAAGAATAATAAGTCAATTTCACAAATTTTAAAGACAAAGTATTCTTTGTTGATGTACTTTTCAATTTTACGATTGTATAGATTTTGGGATATTTGACAAAAAAAAAAATCTATCTTTTCAAAATAATTATAATATTTAAGGTTCATATGATACATTACGATTAATAATATATAAAAAATCTTTTTCGGTTAATCATTTTTTCTTTTAATCATTTTTCGTTTTTTTTTGCTTATCTCTAATGGTAACAATTAAATTATTATTATTATTATTATTATTATTATTATTATATAAATTTTCTAAATAAATAGTATAGATTTTTGGGTGATTGACAAAAAAATTATCTTTTCAAAATAAATTATAATATATTATATTTAAGATTCAGATAATACTTTACGATTGATAATATATAAAAATCTTGCAATAAAACTTATAATTTTTTTAATATAAACTAAAAAAATAGAAATTATATGGATCTAATTTCATGTGTAAAATAAAATTATTAATAATAATTATTAACCATAAATAATTATGTAAATTTTTATTTAATATTATAATTTTTTTAATAATAGTATTTTAATATTATACAGTTATTATTAAAAATAATTATTAACCATAAAAAATGTTTTTAATATTATACTATTTTTTAATAATATAGTATACTGTACACCCGTATTAAAAGTGCTCTTGTACGATTTCAAATTTTTGGGACGTTACAATTAAGTTTGAATAAAAAAAATTTAATTATATAACTAGACATTTCAATTATTAAAAAACTGAAGCTAATTCAATTAATTAATTATTATTCAATTAAATAATAAATTAAGCATAAAATCATATACTCATTAAATTTAAACAATAGAGAGAGGTGAGGAGAGAGAAAATGTTATTTTTATATTTAGGATAAATTTTTGAAATTACTCAACTAGCCCCTACCAAATTTCATCATTTTATCCTTATATTCAAGGATAATTTTGTAAATATATATAACTAAAAATTTTCATAATTTAAAATTTGCTCAAAATTTTAAAAAAATAAAAATAAAAAATAAAATTTTCATAATGATTTTAAATGAAATAATAAATTTTATATTAATTATATAAATATTTTATATTTATTATTTTTCATAATATGACTATATAATAATTATAACAATTACTTTATTATTATTATTAAAAATGTAAATTTTTTAAATAAATAAATTTATATTTGGGGATAATTGATAAAGACATCAATAGAATTTTGAATAATTTAATATTTGATTTAAATTTTATAAAACAAAAATAAATTAAAAATTTTTTATTTTTATTTAAATGAAATAATAAATTTTATATTACTATTTTATAAATATTTATTTTTATTAATCTTGAACATGCAAATATATAATAATTGTAACAATTAGTTTATTATTATTATTAAAAATATAAATTTTCTAAATGAATATTACTTGAAACTATGCATGTGAGTGAAATTAAAAAAAATTATTTTTAATTTATTTGCAACAAATTAGTGACTAAAAATTTCCTTCGCTAATTGTTTTACTGTAACAAATTACTATTAGCGACAGACTAATTTCTGCAGCTAAACCGTCGCAAAAAAGGTGCTATATTTTTCCTCCAAAATTAGCGACTAAAATGTTTGTCGCTAAATTTTCTGGAACTAATTTCATGAATAAAAATTATAAAATTTAGCGACAGAAATATTTGTTGCTAATTCCGTCGCATAACATGGCGCGCATACTTTCCCGCCAATAATTAGCGACTGTTTTTTTCATTCCGTTGTGATTTCATCGCAACAAAATTAAAAATAACCTTCCCACGATGGAATTGTAAAAACAATCGTGAATTCATCACAAAATTTGCGACGAAAATAATGCTGTCGCTAATTTAGTTGCTAATTGGCAGGTTTTTTTTTATAGTGGTTGGAAAGACATCAATTAACTGTTTGTTTAGATGACAAAAAGCTGACTGGATGCTAGGTGGACTAATTTTGACAGAGTGGATGCCTACATGGACTAAATCTTCTTCCCTCTACATTTGACATCGAAAAGTTGCATTTTGGGATTGTAATAAAATACTTAGGATTTTTAACAAAATCCCTTAATGTGGTTATGCCCTAGCATGAAACCAAACACCTAAGGCAGCAACAGGGCTTTTCTCGCATTCTCCAGCAAGACCTAATCGGTGGTGACTTCCAGCGAGGTTGTCCGATGAGACTGAGCTTCATTTGGTCAACAATTTCGAGCAATAAGGTACATTTTTTCTTACTTCATATGCACATTTATTTCTTTAAATCTGAAAATGCAAATGGTTTTGTCGATATTCCTTCGTATGGACATTTCTTATGCAAATTTACTAATTTGTTGTTAGGTGTATATAAATAACGTGAAACTATGCATTTGGTTTTTGGATTGTAATATAAGAAAAAATCCCATTATATTATATCATAATTGGCTTTGTGGACCAATGTGGGATATGGATTTTGTTTCTTCTTCCATTTTTTGTTTTACATGTTGATTTTGTTTACTTTGATTTGGTTTGACGTCATAATTTTGCTTTTTACTTAATCAGAATGATGATTATTATATGATACTGTATAAATGAAATGGTTTTGCATAGACCACTTGGGTGTTTTTTTCACATGATGCGTGGGTCCATTTAAGTTAAATATTGTTAATATCCAATATATAATTGTTATGGTGTTACTCTTTTTTGTTCTCGATTTTAATGGTGGGTCTTTGGGAATATGAGTTTATAGGGGACCACTTAATCTTATTTGTTTTTATTTTTGTTATGTGTGTTTGATGTTTAGGGAAAAGTTAAAAATGTCACCTGGATATATCATTGTATTCTTATATTATAGTGGTTAGTTTGTTGGGGGACCCAAAAGAAAAGTATGTGGGCAGGTGAGGTTGAGACTTTTAAAAACATAAACATAGATAAATTTTCTCCTTTGAAAGTTAAGGACATGTTGGCAAAATGTGGGGTATTACAATTGAATAAGTGTTATTATAGGCTGAGTGATGTAGACTTTAGGCAAGGTTTGCACCCCTTCTGCACTGATGCAGATAAGTTAGAATTAATGAATGCATTTAGCTGGCAAAGAGAGTGTGCATATTTATATTGAACATGATACCAAAGAAACATAGTAGCCCCTGAAATATCTGGTTATGTGCCCTAACTAGTTCATAACTGGAATGACTTGTTTGAGGAGCAAAGAAGGCAACCATGCAGGCAGGAAGATGGTGATTTTCATATGCCTCTAGTGGATGACCTGAATAATTATTATTTAGAAAATAATATCTTTGGTGAACCTTATGATGTAGGTAATTGAGACGATAAGTCATCATTTGTATTTGTTGATAGTGAACAAAACATAGAAATGATAGGGAGGATGCTCAAAATAAAGACAAGGAGAAGGGAAAAGAGAAGGTATAAGGGAATTTATATCACAGTAATGAAGCACTGAATGATGAATTTGATAAAGTTGATGTAGATGATGATGAGGAGAGGAGATACCTTGAATTTAATTATGAAGGTTGACATGTTAACACCGAATTATAAAGTTGGCCTTAGGTTTGGGATAGGATGGATTTGAAGAAGGTTGTGATCAACTATGTTGTTATAGAAGGGTGCCTTGTGAATTTTTCTAGATCATGTGAATTAAAAATGCAAGGTAAATGTAGTGAAGGGTTGTCCATGGTATTTAATATGCTTCTAAAAATTAGAGATGAATTAACTTTCCTAATCAAACAAAATAGAGGTGACCACATATGTAGCCGGGTGTTCCATAATAAAATTGGCAAGTTCAAAATGGTTATGTGACAAATATATAAAGACATATAAGAGTTAATCGAAAATGGAAAAACGCAATACCTTTCAAAAGAAAGTGCAGTCTGACTATGTTGTACAGTTAGCACCATGAAATGTTATAGAGCTAGAGATATGCAATTGATAAGATCAAAGGAAGTCTGAAGGATCAATATGCACAACTACACAACTTTTATTCTGAAGTTTTAAGAACCAATCCTAGAAGCAGTGCACTAATACAACTAAAAGAATTTTGATATACTCCCAACTAGTTTTTTAAGAGAGTTTACATGTGATCAAATATGACATGGCATATACATGATGATCTCGCAGCGAGAAAATAAAAAAATATTGATCATACATTACCATGCAATCCATAACAGAATTGAAAACATGCAATTTAGGGTTTTAAAACTTACAATCTTAGAAGCACCTCAAATCTTAATTTTTATGATGACCAGCAAATAAGATGGACTTATATGCCTTAGATCTTGATCACCAATGCCAAAGGAGTAGCCTCTTTATGCCACACCACTATATGCTCACACACACACTTGCAAAGATAGCTTAGTAAAATCAAGAGTGCTAGCTTTATGATTGTGTATTCGATAATGGAAATGGTTTGAAGCCACAAGATCTGATCTTGTTCTTCCTTTAGGTTGCTATAGAGTTCTTTCCCCTTGAGTAATTCAGCTAAGAGAGAAAAATTGTCACCTAGGTTAAAAATAAAATTAATCAATTTATATCATTAATTTAGGAAAGATAGGTAATGCCAAAATCCCTTAGAATTAGGAATATATTCAGCCTCCATCACTTCCTAATTAAGTGATTTAAATTAATTCAAACTCTATTAGGTTTTAAATTTAAATGGCATCAGTAATTTAATCAAAACAAACTTATTTTGGAATTCATTGGTTGTCGAATTCAACTAGTATTGCTAGCTTGAATTTTGGCCACATTAATTCCCTCTCAAGTATTATATTTTGATTAAATACAATTTAGGATTTAATACTTAATTAACTTAATTATACATAGATAATTAATTAATTGAAATTAAAACTAGCACATGCCAATAAATTTCTCTCGTGTAACAACTGTTAATAGATTTGCCTAAAACAACAAGCTGTTTAAGGCAAAATAACAGTTCAACAGATTTTCCTTAAATAGCTAGCTATTTAAGGCAAAAATCTTGTTTGATAGATTTGCCTTAAACAACTAGTTGTTTAAGGCAAAATCGTAGCTGAACAAATTTGCCTAAAACAGGTAGCTGTTTTAGGCAAAATAACAGCTTGACAGATTTGCTGTTTTAGGCAAAAAAACTGTTTTACAGATTTGCCTAAAATAGCAAGCTGTTTAAGGCAAAAATCTGTTTACACATTGCATACATTAATTTGACTTTAAATAAAAGCCCAAATTAATTCTCAATACACAATTTAAATATTTTAAACCCAATGCTTTGTGTGCGATCCTATAGGTCCATTTAATATTGGTAATGAATTAATAAATTAATTCAAAGGCTTTATATATTCTCTAGCAAGATATTATAGCATTTCAAATTAAATGAAAATGCAAATAGCATTTAGTGATCTAATGCAATTTTTCATAGTCCCTTACCTTAAATATCAGAATTAATATAAGGCATGGAACCAGTCATCCTTATATATACTAATTCCTTTCTTGATATTCCAGTGACACTAAACTCTCATTATAAATAGTGATTACTCATGATTTTCATATCGGTATGGCCATACACTTCTCAGTTAGCTGATCAAGTGGCCGATGATATTTTTTCTCTTATTGAGAGGAGTAATTCCTTCACTTCTCTCATGCTCTCCAACATGGATCAGTGCATACCCAAGCATACCCATACGTTGTCACCCTGTTACGAGCCACGTTAGGTGTATGTTAAAGTACACAGTAATTCATGAAGAGTATTCAATAGAGATTTTAGGTCTAAGAACTCCGATGCAAAACTTGCACATGAGAAACACTTATGACTTGTACCATGTAGTGTTTCTCATGAACGGATCAAATCCAGATACCATGTTCTAAATATGTATCTATGATCTCTGATTGACACTCTAGTCCTTATGATTCATAAGGCAGAACTGAACTTATCAGAGAGAGCATACTAGTCCTCTCACTTTTCTTGTTAAAAGGACTCGTTTTTCATCTTTCCATGAAAACATGGCTCGCATGTGTCATAAGATTCCAAATCGAATGACCCAAGCACTCCAGATTTGTGGAGTCTTGAAATTGCATTTTTCGTTTGCATGTCCTAAACGACAATGCCAAAAGTAAGTAGGGTTTTCATTTGATTTAACCCTCTTTGTATTAATGTTGCATATGGACTCTTTGTTTTGTAGATCAAGGATATAAAGGTCATTTTGTAACATAGTAGTGCCATATAAAATTCCTTGGCGACGAATATGAATATTGCCATTATTAATAACAAAATCAAATTTATCAAAATCCAAACATGAAACTGAAATAATGTTTTTGCTCATAGCAGGCAGAAAATAACAATTCATTAAATCTAAACAAAGTCCAAAAGGTAAAGTGAGTCGATAGTCGCCTATCTCCATGGCAGCAACTCATGTTCCATTCCCCACATGGAGGTCCACTTCATTCTTCCAGAGTAACCGCCTATTTCTTAACCCTTGTACATTTGAACAAATGTGAGAACCCCACCAATACCCAAGTGGTAGAAATAGAAAGGTTAATTTCAACAACAAAAATACCAAAAATGGATGCCTTGGCTCGCATTCTTCTTTTGTTCTTCCTTCAAGAGAGCGTAATTCTTCCTCCAATTCCCTAACTTCATGCAATGGAAGCATGTGCTCTCTCTCTCCTTGAGCTTTTGCACCTTGGGCTTGGGTTGGGCCTGAGGTGCACTCCCACTTGACTTGGGTTTTGCCTTTCCCTTCCCCTTTCCCTTAGCGGGTCCCTTCTTAATGCCTCCTTGAACCATAAGTATGGGATTGGTCTTTCGAATGTTCTCTTCAGCATTCTTAAGCATCCTATAAAGCTCGATGACTCTCTTTTTCATTGCATGCATGTTATAATTCATAATAAATGGATCATAATCATCAGTCAATGAACCTAAGATCAAGTTAGTGGCCAATTCTTTTGGGACTTATACCTCAAGCTTCTCAAGAGTATCAAGATACCCTTTTATCTTGAGTATATGGGTACTAACGGGAGTATCCACAGCCATCTTACAAGAAATCAAGGCCTTTGTTGTCACGAACCTCTCGTGATGAGCTTGCTTTTGGAACATCTCCTTAAGGTGCACCATGATCGCATAAGCCTCTTGGTCCATGAATTGGTTTTGTAAGTCAGGCACTATAGTGGCCAACATCAGACATGTCACATCATTGGAGTCACTCTTCTTGGTCTCAAAAGTTTCCTTTTAAACCGCAGAGGCATTCCTACCAGGTTCTTCAGTAAAGGGTGCATCCAAAACATATGAATTTTTCTCTTGCTTAAAAACTATTCTTAAGTTTCGAAACCAGTCTATGAAATTGGTGCCATTCAATTTGTCCTTTTCTAGGACCGATCGCAATGAAAGTTTGTTGTTTAAAGATGCCATTTTTCAATCTACAATAATTAACTTAGCAAGATTAAATGAGGTCTTTTTATAATCACACAAATCGAATTAATATCCTTTTAAATAATTCGCATTAGTGATTTAATGTGGGCCAAAATTCACTTTTCACAATAACTTATTAGTCAAGCTGAGCTTGTACACCTAACAAGTTAAGTTACTTAGGTAGGAAAACTCCAATCATGTCTTGTACATGACTCTTGGATCAAATGGGCTAACATCTTAAGATGTTATAGCACAAACCCATTTATTAGTTGCCTAGGTCCGGGCATCCCTTTCCATATTAAGTCCAACCTACATTCACAACCCATGCCTTACAAAGATAATTGGGTGTACCTAGGACTCTTAATCTATGTGACCGATGATCGATGCCTTGACATGTTTCGAATTAGGAAGGCAACTTTATGACTTACTATTTTAGGGATTCATTTTATTACGGCTTACATGGCATACGCTTTGTCATCCATTCATAGCATGCATATATAAATAATTGCATAAAATAAAGCATGACAAACATGGGCCCAAAAACCTACAACTAAGATTCTATACTATTACATAAGATTCTTCGAGTTGGGCTTCTCCACTCCGGTGGGCATCGTCTTGATTTACAAAGTCTTTAAATAAATTATATTCTAAGAAATAAATGAAACTTTTACAATAATATATAATGGCTTGCAGGCCATATTTAATTACAAAAACCCAGGGCCCATGAATGCACCATGCATATCCATTCTTCACACCAAACAAGCAAATAAATATACATAACATTCATGGATCAAACAAAGTCCAATTTTAATTAATTTAGCCAAGCCCATTAATGAAAATTGTGTACTTGAAATTTTAAGATGAGACCCCATAATGGGCCTAGGCCTAAGTCCAATGGACTAAATCCTCTTATTGAATAAGTTCTGTTAAAAGCCCAAAACACAAACTAGTTAGATTTGTGCCATAAATCAACTCTAGTATAATTTCCAACTTTTGCCATTTTTAATTTTATGTCATACAGCCCATAAACATTAAAAATACATATAATATGTACCAACATGAATTAAAACATAAAATTATGAACATATATCATACACGGCATTCATTCTAAAACAAATAAACAACAATGAAACTAGTTGTTTAATGCTTATATAATCCAAGAAAATGCACAAACACTTAAAAAAATTTTATGAGTCATTTAATAATTTAAATAAGGTCATAAATATTGAGCTAATGTTCTGTACTGATCTAATCTAAATGTTTTTTTTCCATTTTAATCAAAACAAAACAAACAATGTCGATTAAACATGCAACAAACACAAACTAGTCATAGTTTTAAGTGATTTTAAAATTAATCAATTATATTGTCATGGACCAGAATTAAAACCAATTTTAACATATGTCCAGAACTCATATTAATCTTTAAAATTCACTTACAAATGTGCCAAAATCATTTTTACATTTAATTTTGAAAAATAGTTGTTAAACAAACACTTATCATGCCAACTGGCACCTAGTTTCAAGATTAACATGTACCATCAGGTATTTATAATTAAATCCAACCATGAAAAGCTCTAAGAACATCTTATGACAGTATATTAACATGTCATAATAATTATAATACCTATCTAATCATTTAAAATCATTTTTACACCAAAACAATGCAACAAACTCAAAACATAAAATTTCAGCATTGCATGTTTTTAAACGAACGATTTTTGAATAATTATTTCATGCATCTAAAGCACTAAAATAAGCATGTTTAAGATCTGATACCACTGATGGAATATGACATGGCATATACATGATGATCATGCAGTGGAAAAATAAAAAAATATTGATCATACATACCATGCAATCCATAACAAGAATCGAAAACATGCAATTTTAGGGTTTTAAAACTTACAATCTTAGATGCACCTCAAATCTTGATTTTGATGATGACCAGCAAATAAGATGGACTTATATGCCTTAGATCTTGATCACCAATGCCAAAGGAGTAGCCTTTACGCCACACCACTCTATGCTCACACACACACTTGCAACGATAGCTTAAAATCAAGAGTGCTAGCTCTATGATTATGTATTCGGCAATGGGAATGGTTTGAAGCCACAAGATCTAATCTTGTTCTTCCTTTAGGTTGCTATATCTTCCCAAGAACACAAGAGAACAATAAAGAGTTCTTTTCCCTTAGTAATTCGGCCAAGAGAGAAAAATTGTCACCTAGATCAAAAATAGAATTAATCAACTTATATCATTAATTTAGGAAAGATAGGTAATGCCAAAATCACTTAGAATTTGGAATATATTCATCCCCCATCACTTCCTAATTAAGTGATTTAAATTAATTCAAACTCTATTAGTTTTCAAATTTAAATGGCATTAGTAATTTAATCAAAACAAACTTATTTTGGAATTAATTGGTTGCCGAATTCAACTAGTATTTCTAGCTTGAATTTTGGCCACATTAATTCCCTCTCAAGTATTATATTTTGATAAAATACAATTTAGGATTTAATACTCAATTAACTTAATTATATATAGATAATTAATTAATTTAAATTAAAACTAGTACATGCCAATAAATATCTCTTGTGTAACAACTGTTAACAGATTGCCTAAAACAGCAAGTTGTTTAAGGCAAAATAACAGTTCAAACAAATTTGCCTTAAACAGCTAGCTGTTTAAGGCAAAAATCTTATTTGACAGATTTTCCTTAAATATCTAGCTATTTAAGGCAAAATCGTAGCTGAATAGATTTGCCTTAAACAGCTAGATAACAGCTTGTTGTTTTATCTTGACTTGCTGTTTTAGGCAAAAAAAATGTTTTACAGATTTGCCTAAAACAACAAGCTGTTTAAGGCAAAAATCTGTTTACCCATTGCATATATTAATTTGACTTTAAATAAAAGCCCAAATTAATTCCCAAAATACTATTTAAATATTTTAAGCCCAATGCTTTATGTACGATCCTATAGGTCCATTTAATATTGGCAATGAATTAATAAATTAATTCAAAGGCTATATATATTCTCTAGCAAGATATTGTAGCATTCCAAATTAAATGAAAATGCAAATGGAATTTAGTGACCTAATGCAATTTTGCATAGGTCCTTACCCTTAAATATCAAAATTAATATAAGGCATGGAACCAGTCATCCTTTTATATACTAATTCCTTTCTTGATATTCTAGTGACACTGAACTCTCAGATAAATAATGATCACTCATTATTTCATATCGATATGGCCATACACTTCTCAGTTTGCTGATCAAGTGGTCGATGATATTTTCTCTCTTATTGAGAGGGGTAATCCCTTCACTTCTCTCATGCTCTCTAACATGATCAGTGCATACCCAAGCATACCCATACTTGTCACCCTGTTATGAGCACGTTAGGTGTATGTCAAAGTACACAATAATTCATAAAGAGTTTCATAGAGATTTTAGGTCTAAGAACTCCGATGCAAAACTTGCACATGAGAAACACTTATGACTTGTACCATGTAGTGTTCTCATGAATGGATCAAATCTAGATACCATGTTCTAAACATGTATCTATGATCTCTGATTAACACTCTAGTCCTTATGATCCGTAAGATAGAAATGAACTTATCAGAGAGAGCATACTAGTCTTAATTCATTTGTTATTCCTATAACAATTATTGACTAGGGATATTTAGATTAAAGTCTCATTTGTTTCAAGGTCTTACAACCACGTGCCTCACACATGATAACTTAAACTGAAGCAACATTCTTGGATAGTTCTATCAATTGATATGCACAGGAATACAATAGATAAAACAAATGCCTCATTTATTAACTTAAGTTTTTTATAACAATGCATTGGGGCTAGGGCTTACACTAACAACATGTGCTTAGATGCATGCAAGAAAGGGTTTTTAAGTGGTTTGAGACTAATTATTGGGCTAGATGGATGTCAATTGAAGGGAGAGACACAGGGACAACTTTTGGTAGCAATAGCATATAATGAAAATGACCATATCTACCCTTTGGTAGTTGATATAGTTGACATTGAATTGAAAGAAACTTAGAGATGGTTTCTTGACAGCCTGCTCAATGATATTGGTTCAGCACATGAATATGGTTGGACTTCCAGAAGTGATCAATAGAAGGTATGTTTTCATTAATTTCAAAATATATAATTTTTTTATTGATAACTATTTATTTACACTATTTCTATTTTTGATTTCATATGGAATTGTATAAGCTATTGAGGATTTATTGAATCCAGCGGACCATAGATACTGCTGGAGACATTTGTATCAAAATTTTAATTCAAAATTCAAAGGAAAATAATCAAAGATCTTATGCAAGCAGTTGTTAGAGCAACAATAGAGTCAGAATTCAAGTTGCACATGAACATAATTCAATTAAAAGAGCCAGAAGCGTATAACCATCGCATGGGAATTAGCAACTATCATTGGGTAGTATATGCATTTAGTACAAGACTCAAGTGTGAGAAGATCTGCAACAATATATCTGAGTCATTCAGCAATGCCATCTTACATTTGAGAGACCAGCCAATCTTAACACTACTTGAAGGCAATTCAACATACATCATGGAGCTAATTCCATAGAACAGGAAGGTTATGGAGAATTATCATGGGCCCATCACTCTAAAAGCACAAAAGAAATTTTAAGTAATGAAATTGGGTCTAGATTTTAGACTCCAAGATGGAATGGTGAAGATAAATTCAAGATGGAATGAGGCAAGAAGGCATTTGTTGTTGACTTAGGTAAAGAGACTTGTCTTACTACAAATGGGACGTTGGAGGAATCCCATGTGTATATGCTGTGTCATCAATTTTCTACCTTAAAAAATGCCAAAAGAATTTGTTCATCCTTATTTCCATAGAAGCACATATATAAGGGTGTATTCACATTATGTAAACTCATTGAATGGACAAAATTTACGGCCAGAAACTAAGTATGAACAGCCACCGCCACTAATTGAGAAGAGGCATCCAGGAAAACCTAAGAAGAGAAGGGTTAGAGATCCAAATAAGCCCAAAAATCCTTACAAGTTAGGCAAGTATGGAGTGGTTATGAAATGCAAAAAATATGGGAAACCAGGACATACAGACCTGAAGGATAAAAGAAAACAACTACCAGAATAAGAAAAAAGAAGAAAGCTACAAATGATAATGAGATTTCAGCAAATCAGGTAATTTATCCTTTTTATAATTCATTCCTCCTTTTTATAATTAAGAAGACAACTCATACTTTTTAAATGTTAGGCATCTAGAAATGATGTTGGACCACATGGTGAGACCACTATTGCTAGTCAAGATAAACCAAATGGTCAACAGCAAGATGTTTTTTATGAAACTTTTTTTAATACACCACATGTGGAGCCTAATGATGCTGGTGGACAGCAACTATTCTCCAGCCCACCTTCTGGCACAAGATGGAGTAAAAGCCAAGTGATATCTAGCAAAGGTTTCAGCCAACCAACAAGTCTCAGCCAGCTGCCAAGTTTTAGCCAACCATCAACTTTTAACCAACCATAAACATTTAGCCAAGAACCAAATTCCATCAGGAGAAGTCCACAATTGAATAAGTTGACACCCAAGAGAAAGTCAACCAGGCAGCCTTCTATAAGGAAAAGTCAAAGATTGAAGAAGAAATTCAAAAAAGATTAAATGTATTTAGTGAATTATTACATTTGTATCAGCTATTTAGGTTGCCTATATTTTGTGATTGAAACTAAAGGGTATCTTGTAAATGATGTTTTGTATACCCATTGAAACTTCAGGGTATCTTATGAATGATGTTTAGGTTACATGGTATCTTGTGAATGATTTTTAGGTTACATGATATTTTGTGATTTTTTGTATACCCATTGAAACTTCAATGTATTTTGTGAAGTATATTACATCTATGATCCTCATTTTCCTTTATTATTAAAGGTAATTTATTTTACATGATTCCAATATACCTATTAATACTTGCACTATTAATTTAAGCTAGGTAGGATCTTTGACTTCATTTTCTGATATGCAATGAAAGATAACTATATTGATTAAGTACATTAGTCAAATGCCATAATATGTATAGATTATATGGTTTTTAGATTCTAAACATTTAAAAATTCAACCCATAGATGTAAACATAATTTATAGACCAATAGTTCTAAAATTCAAAAAAAAATTACTGGAAACCAGCCATATTAAGATTCCTAAACTAAAATCTAATAGTTAAATTAGAAATACCAATTTCATGAAAAAAATACAATCCTACACCAGTCGCAATTCTTAAAGCCAAATTCCACCTCGATTTCAATTTCTTCACTCTTGCTTCAAGCTCTTAATTATTCCTTCGAAACACTTCAATTTCTCTTATCAACGCTTCATTCTCTCTATCAAGGTTAATGCTCTCAATTACAAGATTGTTGTCTTCACACCTCTTCTTCTACAACAAATTCTTGCCTCGATTACAACCTCCCGCCTACGAACCCACCCATCTAAAAAAATCACAACAACTAATGCTGTAATATTTCGAACATCTATAAAACAACTTGTATGGATGTTCTTCAATCTGCGATGTCCTTATTACAGTTCATAATCCACAGTAGCATCGAACAATTTTGCTTTCTTTTGAAAAAGAAGAACAAGAAGAAGTAGACATGGAAAATAGAAGAACTAAAATGCTGAGTTAGTGTTTCTAGGGTTTAATAGTAGAAAATCAGATCTTAAAGGCACATATGGTTGACATAGCCTTCAATCTGTCAAATTTAGTCCTCGTAGGCATCCATTCTGTCAAAATTGGTCCACCTAAGCATCCGATCAGCTTTTTTCATCTAAACTAATAGTTTAATTGACGAAGTTTCAACATTAAAAGGTACTTCAAAGTTGACTGTCCAAAATGTAAGGCTTTGAAGTTTAATACAAACATTGAAAAGGACTCTATAGTTGGAGCCTTTTTTTATAATTAACCTTATATTTTATTTATGTGGAATCTTTTATTTTTGTTACTTTGCAAGGTATTTTAAAATATATTGGAACTGAAAATTCCTAGTTTTATTTTATTGTTTACTAGACATATAATACACTTTAAATGTCACTTTGTTATGTTATTATGAATGCAGCACTTCAGATTACATAAAACCAATGGTTTAAATTTACTGAACAACTTTGATTGCAATTAGGTGATTCTCACAATCTAGTAAGAGTTAGTAGTTCCATAATATTAGGAAGCAAGTATTTTGCTTTTAATTTTATAATTCTTTATAGTGAGCTATTAAGGGGTTAATCAATTGGGGTTAGCAGGTTAAATAAAATAAATACTTAAAACTGCTATATATATATATATATATATATATATATATATATATATATATATATATATATATATATATATATATATATATAAGTGTGTATGTATAAAATACATAGGATGATGCAAACTAGTCATTTTTATAACCTCATTAATTAAATTAAACTTACTTCTCCTCATAGTTATAAATCTTAAATGATAATGTGGTACAAATAAATATAACTAACACTCAACTGTATTGAATTCATTTAATAAATAAAATAAAAAATGTAGGTCCAATAGTTAGATATATATCCCATCATTAAACTATCGTTTATAAAAATGTAGGTCCAATAGGCTAATGAGAGCTTGTGGACCGATTGAATTTAGGGGCCATAATTAGGAAATCTTAGCAAAAATGGCTTGCAAATTATTTCCAATTTGTATTATGTCCTATATACATTATAAATGAAAATTAACCTTAACAACATTTACCTAACAACCTTACAAGTAATGCAATTTTTTTGCCAAGTCTTAATTCTAATTCATGTTTTTACATGGAACCTTATGTACAGTTTGGTATATGCTAAGAGTCAAAATTGAATCCTCCATTTTGATGTTTGCAAGAAAACATATTATGCCTTAAATCACCAGAAAAATTAAAGACTACAAAAACCAAAAAGCTTTGAACAGGTAAGATAACTTGATGATATGAGCTTGATTTTTAAACTTAGTTCTTTCAGTGGTTGAATACATGTTTGGACATAAATATATTCTTTATTTCAAACCCACTTTATAATTTTAAAGTGTGTTGGAATTTTAGACAATTAACAATTTGAAAGAAAACAATAGTTGGAATTTTTATGTGAAAAATGACTTAATAAAATCAAAATAATCCATCCAATATACAGAAGAAAGTTTCAAGTCTTTATTTTTTCTGGCCCCATTTTTTCTTTTTATCTTCATTAATAGAAATTCCTCTTAAAGAATTACATGTTTGTATTTCCAATGAAAACATGATGAATTTTTTGACAATCAATAATATGAAAGCAAGAGTTTGTCAATCAAAGTATTAGAAGAGACTTTGACTCTTTGTTCTTTCTTGCCCCATCTATTTCCTAAAGAATGACATGTTTGTAATGCTTCCACAGACATCTGCAAGTTTGCTTGCCCCATTTTTCACGATGCTTCCAAGATTTTTTGGGCAAAATAAAAAAAATTTAAAGAAATAAGAAAAAAACACATTGCAAGATCAATTTGGAGCATTATATATATATATATATATATATATATATATATATATATATATATATATATATATATAAAGAGAGAGAGATCATAATTTTCTCTTAATTAATTGTATGAAAATTCTTATTGCTGTGATAATGAAATTAGCAACTTCATATTCAGCTCATATAGAGGCCTCACAACCATAGTAGATAGCATCAATAGCAAAATTATAATGCTCATCTTCGAAATATCTATGGTTGAGTTAGAAAAAAAATATCCACGGCTGAATCTCAATTATTATGGGTTTAAGTGACATAAAGACTTGCATTATTAAATTTGTAATGCCATAAGAATTTTGATATTTATATATTTATTTTTAAATGCTAACATTGTTGTCTTTTTTTTCTTTTTTTAAGATATATAAGATTCAACTATATTTTTAAAGGTCTATACCACTATCAACTTTAAATCATCTTCCATATCAAATTTGGACATTATTTTAGGTTTTTCTCCTTTTCTTTGATCTTATAATTTTATATAAAATTCCTTTGTATGTTGTAATTATTGTCAATACAAACTACTTATATACTATAAAGATTTTACTCAAAATAGTCATATATGTTTTATGTTATGCTTGGTATATGTTACTTTATTTAACTTTAACTAGATGAATTTTTTTCCATTATTAAAATGATTATTTTCATTTAGGTTATATTACAAAATGCAAAAGAGTTGGATGTATACCATGAAATGGTATAATGAGTACATAAAAGGATTATAATCTTTTATGAAGTTTGTACACAATCATATGGGAAAAGATTATGACATCTGATGTCTATGTATAAGTTATATGAACTTATACATTAGAAGTCAAAAAATAGTCGAGGATCATTTATTGATTAGGAGCATAGATAAATGTTATTAGATACGATTTTATCATGGACAAAACATCTAATCCCATGAATTCGGGAACACAATTTAAGAAGGGTGGTTACCAAAAAGAGTGTGATATGTCTAATAATAATTTAGATGGAAGAAGATGATCAAATTTATGACTTGCTACATGAATTAGGTGAAGAATATTACCAACTGGATAAACCCAATGAGCAATTTTGTTTACCAATTAATTTGGCATATTAGGCATTACTCAGTGGACCGACTTAATTTCATTGGATGTAACCTATTGAAAGGTAATATAAAAAGTCAAAAAATCTTTACATTATTGCTTTCTTAATTGTCATGGATAATGAGATTTTCTTTTTTTATTTTTTTTCATTACTAGATCATTATGTGAATCATAGCAAAGTGTTCGTAACAAAGCTCATCCTGAAGGGTTGATTATAGAAGCATACATTGCCAAATAGTGTATAAGCTTTTGTTTAATGTATTGAAAGGGTATTGAAACTCATTTTAATTGTGATGAGCAAAATTATGACAGTTGCAATGATGGTGTCTATCAATTTTCTCACAAAAGTATCGACTTTATGGTGCAACAAAATATATTGAGTTATCAAATGAAATGTTCAATATGGCACAGTGGTTTATCTTGCAAAATTGTAATAAAGTTAAGCCATACTTTGAGTAAGCACATAAAAAACTTTTTTTTTTGTATGAGATTAAAAACATTGAACTACGGTTAGAAGGATGTAAAAACATTGAACAAACCCATAAATAGTGATTTCCAATATGATTTAATCAATATGTAAGCTTTCTATTTAGCACGATATGGGTTTATAATTTAAATATAATCAAACAACCTATTTAAATTATTTTGTTTGATTTGTTTAGATGTCATAATTATACAGTAAGGAACAATTAACTAGATTTGAAGCTCTGTATACATTACATGTGCACCCCATAGCTGTTATAAGAAGTACAGTGGGTGCATAGTGAATGGAGTAAGGTTTCTCACTAAAGAATGGGATAGCAGGCGTAGAAGTCAAAATAATGGCATTTCTATTGAGGAAAATCACGGTGATGAAATTATAGATTTTTATTGCATATTAGATGAGATAATTCAACTAAACTATGTGAATGACAAACATGTTATACTTTTAAAGTGTGAATGGTTTGACCTTGGTAGGAAAGAAACAAGCATTCAAAAGGAAGGGAGTATAACAAGTGGCAAAGTATTTGGGAGGTGGTACAAAAATGATTGTTATATTTTAATAGACCAAGCAAAATAAGTTTTCTATATTAATGATCCTAAGTTATGGAGTGAATGGCAAGTGGTACAACCATTTCAACATAGACATATATATGACATTGATGAGATCCGAGATGAAGCTTTAAATGTAGATGACATTGAAGTTATTAAAGATGAAGTGTACAAGAAGAATAGGATTGATGAAGAACTTAAAATTGGTATCACTAAATTCCCTATGTTAAATAAACTAGACATAGATAATGAGAACCTTGATTCATTGATAATCCCAAGTCTTCCTAAAGTGAATGGGAATGAAAATATCATTAATGACAATAAAGATTATGATGAGGCTATCTTAGATGATACTTTGGTGGATTATTGTAATAGTGATGGAGATATTAACAACTTGAATGATGATGATGATGATGAAGATGAAGATGATGACTATACTGAAAATAATTAGGTGTTTCACGATTGCATGTTTTGTTAGAAGAGTTCCATGATTTAAAAGGTAATTATTTTAGAATAAATTAATTTTATACCACAAATTACTTGATATAATATTAGCCATATGTTGCAATATTGCTTTCATATTTACATTTTATATTCAAAAATCTCACTTGAAAAATGCTTGGATTAATTTATTTTTATTGATGAAATCCATACAGGTTAGACAATGGCTTCCGGTACCATCAAGAGACATGTAAAAATAATATTAAGATAGTTTCAGCAAATAATGATGCCACACATTCACCTTCTGAGTCATCTAATCATTTAAGCATTAGAGGGCTCTTGGATAGGATGAATCATGCAAGTACAAGGAAAATATATGCTCTAGCAAATGAAAAATCCTTAAAAATCACTAGAAAGACACCCAATCAAGTTTTAACAGCAAAATTGCCACTAGAGTCTTTACCTGACCAAGGAAATTCAAGTACTCCTATTCCATTAGAAGAATCACCACTTGATTCCTCGTCGGACATAGGTTTTGAATTCTAAATTTTAAATTAGGTATATATAATATGTTCTTTGCATTGTTTTAAGGTAGCCCATATGTTTGACTTTGATTATTTCATTTTATAGGAAGTAATTTTAAAATGAGGGGTCGAGGACAAACTATGAAAAAAAATCTTATAAAGGCCACTGCTACTATAGGAAGTAAAATAAAGATTAATGTGGATACCGATATAGGTCAGCCAGTAACAGTAGATGCATTTGCAAAATTTGCAAGTCAGATTGGAGTTGTGACTCGAGATGTGATTTTAGTGCCTGTTAAATGGTCAAAATTATAGGAAGATGAGTTAAATCCAGCCTTCAGCCACTTGAATGTAAATTAAAATATTAATATTTATGAGACATGTCTTATTTTCCTTGTATATTTAAGAAATAAAAGTTGAATAAATGCAAAAGTACCTGGATGATCCAGGTGTCAAAGATTGCTTGATAGAAAGTTTCAAAAATAGTGCTCGACAAAAGTGTTATAGGTTGTGCCAGATTTTAAATAGTTTAATTTTGTAGAGGAGGCTAAGATGAACAAGCCAGAGAAGTACATTGATGCTGAAAAATGAAAAGAACTTTCTAATCATTTTGTATCGGAGAAATTCAAGGTATATATTCTTAAATTCATTTTATTGTCTTGAAATATAGAGATATGAATGAGATAATATATATGTAATTGAATGAAGATGTAAATATATGTTTCGATGACTTTTTTTTTTATCTCTTATGTTAACCTAAGTTTCCACATTTTTTTAATTCTATAAGGACAAAAGTGTGAAAAATTCTCTAAATCAAAATAAGGTCAAAGCTCTTCATATATATGGTAGAAAGCCTTTTACTATTCGCCGACATGAAATTATAAGTATTTAGTTAACTTCTCTTTGAAAATTTAACCATGTTAGCATAATTAATTAAATTAATTATTATTCTAATTATTATTTTTTTATAATAGTCTCAAAATGAATTGGATAGAAAACCTTGTGGTAGGATTGACCTTTACAAGCAAAACCATTATTCAATTCAAAAATGATGGTGATCTCAACAAGTAGAAGAATATTGGGTAAGTAGTTAGTATATAAGTTGTGTAATGTAATTAGTCTGTTTTTAAGAATTATATAAACTATGTTTTCTTTTAATTTATTGTGATAGAATTTAATGACAAAAAAGCAAAACTATTATAATGAGCTTCACATTTAAAAGACCGAAGATGAAATTGTTCAAGAAGTCTTTGGCCATGGTTTTGGTTATATAAAAGGCCTTGACTATGGTCCCAAAACTCCTTTAAGATGCTTATCATTGGACTATTTTACTACACAAAGCTTCAAAATGAACTTTTTGATACTCAAGAAAAGTTAAGTGAGTCTCAATCATAAGTCAACATGCTCAAGAGTCAGGTGACTGATTGTGAGACAAAAGTAACCAAGTTGAATTCCATTATTGATAAGCTACTTGCTATTTTAAAAGTGAACAGGATGAATATCAATTGAATCTCCAATGCAAGTTACATATATTTGTGCATTTATTTTTACTATGTTCAATGATATAAAAATAGTTGAACATATTTGAATGTAGTTACAGTTTATTGGTTTTTATGTTTTCTTATTATATTTTTGCAAGCATTTGGAATATGTGATATATTGATAATTCCCATTCTCTTGTGACAATCCTTTTTTTTTACAACTTTAATAGCATACATTCTTACAGTCTGTCCAAATTTTATATTGTGATTCATCTACACTTAGTTTTTTTTATCTAATATATCATTTTTTTGTAGGAACAAGATGCAAAATCAAAGTTTCAGCAAAGTTTATTTGTGAATTATGGATTAGGATATTTTAATTTTTGCAGTTAGTAGCCATTTATTTAATTAACTTTTTGTTTAAAACCAAATATTGTATATTAGTTAATGGACAATTTGATGGGATATCACATGGAAAATACATAAAGATCATGTAGCGGAAAAATAAAAAATATAGATCATTCATGCCACGCAATATACGGCACAGAATCGAAACATGCAATTTTAGGGTTTTTAAAGCTTACAAGTTTGGATGTTCTTCAAAACTTGAATTTTGCAATGGAAAATATATAAGATGAACTTATATACTTCAGATCTGGAACACCAATGCCAAGGAGCTGCCTTTACACCACTTCTCTCTATTCTCACACACACACTTGCAAAGATGGCTTAAAATCGAGAGTGCTAGCTCTATGTTTGAATATTTGGAAATGGGAATGGATTGAAGCCACAAGATCTGATCTTGTTCTTCTTTTAGGTTGCTTTTGTTGCCCAAGAACACAAGAAAACAAGAAAGAATTCTTTTTCCTTATGTATTTCAGCCAAGAGAGAGAGAGCAAAAAACAGTTAGGGTTAGTCTTCCTTTTAATTCATTAATATATATCACTTGTTTAGGTCAAGTGAGAATGCTGAAATTTACTATCTACTATCTTTAGGTAGTAAATTTAGCCTCCATCACTTCCTAATTAAGTGACATATATTAATTTAAATTCCTTTGAATTTTAAATTCAAATTAATTTAAAGTAAACATAAGACATTTAATCAAAACAAATCACTTTATTAGGGATTTATTATTACCAAAATTCCTTAGGATTCTACATTGAATTTTTGGTCACATTATCTCCCATTTAATTAATTTATTTTGATTCAAATAAAATTTAGGATTTAATACTCAATTACATTAATTAATTCAAGATAATTAATTAATTGAAATTATATCTAGACGGGTCAAAATTCCCTCTCTCATGGACCAAGGTCCATTTAACAATTTTAATACCCATTAATTTGACTTTAAATAAAAGCCCAAATTAATGCCCAATAATCTATTTAAATATTTTAAACCCAATGCTTTGTGTGCAATCCTATAGGTTCATTTAATATTGACAATAAATTAATGAATTAATTCAAAGGCTATATATATATATTCTCTAGCAAGATATTATAACATTCCAAATTAAATGAAAATGCAAATGGCATTTAGTGACCTAATGCAATTTTGTATAGTACCTTACCTTTAAAAATCATAATTAATATAAGGTATGGAACTAGTCATCCTTATATACACTAATTCTTTTCTTGATATTCCAGTGACACTGAACTCTCAGATAAATAATGATTACTCATTATTTCATCTCGGTATGGCCATACACTTCTCAGTTCACTGATCAAGTGGCCGACGATATTTTCTCTCTTATTGAGAGGGGTAATCCCTTTACTTCTCTCATGATCTCTAACATGAATTAGTACATAGCCAAGCATAGCCTACTTGTCACCCTGTTACGAGTACGTTAGGTGTATGTCAAAGTACACAGTAATTCATAAAGAGTTTTATAGAGATTTAAGGTCTAAGAACTAAGATGCAAAACTTGCACATGAGAAATACTTATGACTAGTACCATGTAGTGTTCTCATGAACGGATCGAATCCAGATACCATGTTCTAAACATGTATCTATGATCTAATTGACATTCTTGTCCTTATGATCCATAAGACAGAACTAATCTTTTCAGAGAGAGCATACTAGTCTTAATTCATTTGTTATTCTCATTTGCCTGTGCAATGGCCCCATTATTGTCACATAAAATTTCTAATGGATCTAGGATGCTTGGGGCCACTCCTAATCCATAAATGAAATTTCTAATCCAAACAGTCTATTTTGCAGCCTCACTTGTTGCAATATACTCAGATTCTGTAGTTGAGTCGGCAACGGTTTCTTACTTTGAGCTTCTCCAGCTGACAACACCACCGTTCAAAATAAAAACAAACCCAAATTGTGATCTTGAGTCCTGAGTGCTGGTTTGAAAAGCAGCATCGACATAACCTTGTATGATGTGCTCTTCTTGACCACCATACACTAAGAAGTGATCCTTAGTCCTTCGTAGGTTCTTTAGAATCCCTTTTATAGTAGACCAGTGCTTTTCACCAGGGTCTTGCTGAAACCTACTAGTTATACTTAGTGCATGAGCAACATCCAACCTAGTACATAACATAGCGTACATGATAGATCCAATAGCAGATGTATATGGGATTTTACTCATGTTGTCCCTCTCCTCGTTAGTTTTAGGACATTGTTCTTTAATCAAAGGAACTCCTAAAGCCAAAGGTATGTACCCTTTCTTTGAGTCTCCCATAGGAAAATGCTTTAGTACTTTGTCTATGTACTTTTCTTGACTTAGTCCCAAAATTCGGTTCTATCTATCTCTATAGATCCGAATGCCAAGTATTGTCTCGGCTTCACCTAAGTCTTTCATGGAGAAACACTTCACCAACCATAGCTTAACCTTTTGCAATGTTGGAATGTCATTCCCAATGAGAAGGATGTCGTCCACATATAGGACTAGAAATACTATTATGCTCCCACTAACCTTTTTGTATACACAAGGCTCATCTTCGTTCTTGATAAAGTCAAAATTCTTGACCGCTTCATCAAAACGAAGATTCCAACTTTGGGATGCTTGTTTTAATCCATAAATGGATTTTTGAAGCTTGTAAACCTTCTTAGGATGCTTGGGATTGACAAAACCCTCAGGTTGTGTCATATACACATCCTCAAGTAAGTTTTCATTGAGGAAAGCAGTTTTGACATCCATTTTCCATATCTCATAATCATGACATGCAGCTATGGCAAGCATGATCCTAATGGACTTGAGCATGACTATAGGTGAAAAGGTCTCATCATAGTCTACACCATGAGTTTGTCGAAAACCTTTTGCTACTAGTCTACCTTTGTAGGTCTTGTCAGCTTTGAGTTTAAATAGCCACTTGCATTCAATTACCTTAGCACCTTTTGGTGGATCAAACAAGGTCCAAACCTGGTTATCGTACATTGATTGCATCTCTGATTTCATTGCTTCAAGCAAATTTTCCAAGTCAGGGCTCTCAATAGCTTTTCGATAGCTAGTTGGATGCTCACGATCCACTAACTCAATAGTGTCACTATCGGTGATTAGAAATTCGTATCTCTTAATCTCCCAACATATCCTATCAGACCTTCTAGGTTCTTGTTCCACAACTGGTTGTGAACTTGATCCCATTTACAACTCATCCTCTACAGGAGTTTGTGGCACTTAAATTTCTCCAAGTTCTACTTTACTCCCGCTATCTTTCTTGAGAAGGAATTCCTTTTCCAAGAAAACAGCCTTACGAGCAATAAATACTTTGTTCTCAGCTTGTGAGTAAAAGTTGTATCCCTTTATTTCTTTGGGATAACCCATAAATAAGTAGACAATGGATTTGGACTCTAGTTTGTCAGATGTTAATTTTTTAACATGTGCTTCACAGCCCCAAATTCTAAGAAATGACATATTAGGTTCTTTTCTAGTCCATACCTCGTATGGTGTTTTCTCAACTACTTTAGTTTGAGTACAACTCAGTAAAAATACAACAGTTTCTAATGCATAATCTCAAAAGGAGACGGGAAGATTAGATTGGCTCATCATCGATCGAACCATGTCCAACATAGTTCGATTTCTCCTTTCAGACACACCATTCCATTATGGTATTCTAGGAGGAGTGAGTTGTGAAATAATTCCACACTCCTTCAGATGACTGTCAAACTCTTAGCTTAAGTATTCGCCACCTCGATCTGATCGAATGGCTTTTATACTTTTGCCAAGTTGGTTTTCTACTTCGTTCTTAAACTCTTTGAATTTCTCAAAATTTTCAGATTTGTGCTTCATTAGATAGATGTAGCTATATCTACTGAAGTCATTTGTGAACATCACGAAGTAGCTAAAACCAACTCTAGCTTGTGTACTTAATGGTCCACATACATCGGTATGTATTAGTTCCAATAATTCACTAGTCCTCTCACCTTTCTTGTTAAAAGGACTCATTGTCATCTTTCCATGCAAACATAGCTCGCATTTGTCATAAGATTCTAAGTCGAATGACCCAAACACTCCAGATTTATGGAGTCTTGAAATGCATTTTTCGTTTGCATGCCCTAAACAACATTGCCAGAAGTAGGTAGGGTTCAATTCGTTTGATTTAACCCTCTTTTTATTAATGTTGTATATGGACTCTTTGTTTTGTAGATCAAGGTTATAAAGGCCATTTTTGTAACATGGCATTGCCATATGAAATGCCTTGGCGACGAATATGAATATTGCCATTATTAATAACAAAATCAAATCCATCCATATCTAAACAAGAAACTGAAATAATGTTTCTGCTCATAGCAGGCACATAATAACAATTTTTTGATTCTAAACAAAGTCCGAAAGGTAAAGTGAGTTGATAGTCGCCTATCTCCATGGCAGCAACTTGTGCTTCATTTCCCACACGGAGGTCCACTTCATTCTTCCCAAGCAACAGCCTATTTCTTAACCCCTTTATATTTGAACAAATGTGAGAACCACAACCGGTATCCAATACCCAAGTGGTAAAAATAGAAAGGTTGATTTCAACAACAAAAATACTAGAACTGGACGCCTTGGATCCATTCTTCTTTTGTTCTTCCTTGAAGAGAGCGTAATTCTTCCTCCAATGCCCTAATTTGTTGCAATGGAAGCACGTGTTCTCGCTCTCCTTAAGCTATTATGCCTTAGGCTTGGCTTGGGCCTGAGCTGCACTCCCATTTGACTTGAGCCGAGCCAGGTCATACTTTGGTTTTGCCTTTTCCTTTCCCTTAGTGGGTCCCTTCTTAATACCCTCTTGAACCATAAGTATGGGATTGGTCTTTCAAATGTTCTCTTCAGCGTTCTTAAGCATCCTATGAAGCTCGGTGATTGTCTTGTTCATTACATGCATGTTATAATTCATAACAAATGGATCATAATCATCAGTTAATGAACCTAAGATCAAGTCAGTGGCCAATTCCTTCGGGACTTATACCTCAAGCTTCTCAAGAGTATCAAGATACCCTTTCATCTTGAGTACATGGGTACTAATAGGAGTACCCGCAGTCACCTTACAAGAAATTAAGGCCTTTGTTGTCACGAATCTCTCGTGATGAGCTTGCTCTTGGGACATCTCCTTGAGGTGCAACATGATCGCATAAGCCTCTTGGTCTATTAATTGCTTTTGTAAGTCAGGCACCATAGTGGCTAGCATCAGACAGGTCACATCATTAGAGTCGCTCTTCTTGGTCTCAAAAGTTTCCTTTTGAACCGAAGAGGCATTCCTAGCAGGTTCTTCGAGCAAGGGTGCATCCAAAACATACGACTTCTTCTCTTGCTTAAGAACAATTATTAAGTTTCGAGACCAGTCTATGAAATTGGTGCCATTTAGTTTGTCCTTTTTCAGGATCGATCGCAATGAAAAGTTGTTGTTTGAAGAAGCCATTTTCAATCTACAATAAAAACTTAACAAGATTTAATGAGGTCTTATTTATAATCCCATAAATCGAATTAATATTCTTTTAAATAATTCACGTTAGTGATTTAATATGGGCCAAGATCCACTTTTCACAACAAATTATTAGTCAAGCTGAGCTTGTACACCTAACAAGTTAAGTTACTTAGGTAGGAAAACTCCAATCATGTCTCGTACATGACTCTTGGATCAAATGGGCTAACATCTTAAGATGTTATAGCACAAACCCATTTATTAGTTGCCTAGGTCAAGGCATCCCTTTCCATGTTAGGTCCAACCTACATTCACAACCCATGCCTTATAAAGATAATCGGGCGCATCTAGGACTCCTAGTCTACATGACTGATGATCGATGCCTTGACATGTTTCGAATTAGGAAGGCAACTTTGTGACTTACTATTTTAGGGATTCATTTTATTACGGCTTACATGGCATATGCTTTGTCATCCATTCATCGCATGCATATATATATAATTGTATAAAGTAAAGCGTGACAACCATGGGCCCAAAAACCTACAACTAAGATTCTATACTATTACATAAGAATCTTCGAGTTGGGCTTCTCCACTCTAGTGGGCTTCGTCTTGATTTACAAAGTCTTCAAATAAATTCTATACTAAGAAATAAATGAAACTTTTACAATAATAAATAATAGCACGTAGGCCATATTTAATTATAAAAACCCAGGGCCCATGAATGCACCATGCATATCCATTCATCACACAAAACAAGCAAATAAATATACATAACATTCATGGATAAAACAAAGTCCAATTTTAATTAATTTAGCCAAGCCCATTAATGGAAATTGTGTAATTGAACTTTTAAGAGAAGACCCTACGATGGGCCTGGGTCGAAGCCCATTGGACTAAATCCTCTTATTGAATAAGTTATCTTAAAAGCCCAAAACAAAAACTAGTTAGATTTGTGCCATAAATCAAGTCTAGTATAATTTTCAATTATGCCATTTTTAATATTATGTCATAAAGTCCATAAACATTAAAAATACATATAATATGTACCAACATGAATTAAAACATAAAATCATGAAGAACATATATCATACATGGCAATTATACTAAAACAAACAAACAACAATGAAACTAGTTGTTTAATGCTCATGTAACGCCATAAAAATGCACAAACACCTAAAAAAAATTTATGAGCTATTTAATAATTTAAATAAGGTCATAAACATTGAGTTAAGGTTCTGCTCAGATCTGATCTAAATGTGTTTTTTCCATTTTAATCAAAATAAAACAAACAATGTTGATTAAACATGCAACAAACACAAACTAGTCATAGTTTTAAGTGATTTTAAAATTAATCAATTAAATTGTCATGGACCAGATTTAAAACCAATTTTAAAATATGTCCAAACCTATTATTAATCTTTAAAAATCACTTACAAACATGCCAAACATGTTTATACATTTAATTTTGAAAACTAGTTGTTAAACAAACACAAATCATGCAAACTAGCACCTAGTTTCAAGATTAACATGTACCATCGGGAATCTATAATTAAATCCGACCATGAACAGCTCTAATAACATCTTAGGACAGTATATAAATATTTCATAATAATTATAATACCTAATAAAATATTTAAAATCATTTTTATACTAAAACAATGCAAAAAACTCAAAACAGAAAATTTCAGCATTGCATGCATGTTTTTAAACGAATGATTTTTAATCAAGATATCATGCATCCAAAGCACTAAAATAAGCATGTTTAGGTTCTGATACTATTGATGGGATATCATATGGCAAATACATGAAGATCATGCAGCAGAAAAATAAAAAATATAGATCATTCATGCCACGCAATATACGACATAGAATCGAAACATGCAATTTTAGGGTTTTTTAAAACTTACAAGTTTGGATGCTCCTCAAAACTTGAATTTTGCAATGGAAAATATATAAGATGAACTTATACACTTCAGATCTAGAACACCAATGCTAAGGAGCTGCCTTTACGCTACTCCTCTCTATTCTCACACACACACTTGCAAAGATGGCTTAAAACCGATAGGTCTAGCTCTATGTTTGAATATTTGGAAATGGGAATGGATTGAAGAACAAGATCTGATCTTGTTCTTCTTTTAGGTTGCTTTTGTTGCCCAAGAACACAAGAGAACAAGAAATAATTCTTTTCGCTTGTGTATTTCGACCAAGAGAGAGAGAGAGAGAGCAAAAAATGGCTAGGGTTAGTCTTCCTTTTAATTCATTAATATATATCACTTGTTTAGGTAGAGTGTGAATGCCGAAATTTACTATCTTTAGGTAGTAAATTCAGCCTCCATCACTTTCTAATTAAGTGACATAAATTAATTCAAATTCCTTTAAATTTTAAATTCAAATTAATTTAAAGTAAACATAAGACATTTAATGAAAACAAATCACTTTATTAGGGATTTATTGTTGCCGAAATTCCTTAGGATTCTACCTTGAATTTTCGGTGACATTATCTCCCATTTAATTAATTTATTTTGATTCAAATAAAATTTAGGATTTATTACTCAATTACATTAATAAATCCAAGATAATTAATTAATTGAAATTAAATCTACACGGGTCGAAATTTCCTCTCTCATAGACCAAGGTCCATTTAGCAATTTTAATACCCATTAATTTGACTTTAAATAAAAGCCCAAATTAATGGCCAATATTCTATTTAAATATTTTAAGCACAATGTTTTGTGTGCGATCCTATAGGTCCATTTAATATTGGCAATGAATTAATGAATTAATTCAAAGGCTATATATATATTCTCTAGCAAGATATTATAGCATTCCAAATTAAATGAAAATGCAAATGGCATTTAGTGACATAATACAATTTTGCATAATCCGTTACCCTTAAATATTAGAATTAATATAAGGCATGGAACTAGTCATCCTTATATATACTAATTCTTTTCTTGATATTTTAATGACACTGAACTCTCAGATAAATTATGATTACTCATTATTTCATCTCGGTATGGCTATACACTTTTCAGTTCACTGATCAAGTGGCCGATGATATTTTCTCTCTAATTGAGAGGGGTAATCCCTTTACTTCTCTCATGCTTTCTAACATGAATTAGTGCATACCCAAGCATAGTCATACTTGTCACCCTGTTACGAGTACATTAGGTGTATTTCAAAGTACACAGTAATTCATAAATAGTTTTATAGAGATTTAAGGTCTAAGAACTCCAATGCAAAACTTGCATATGAGAAACACTTATGACTAGTACCATGCAGTGTTCTCATAAATGGATCGAATCCAAATACCATGTTCTAAACATATATATATAATCTCTGATTGACATTCTTGTCCTTATGATCCATAAGACGGAACTCATCTTTTCAGAGAGAGCATACTAGTCTTAATTCATTTGTTATTCCCATAACAATGACTGACTAAGGATATTTAGAATGAAGTCTCTATTATTTCAAGGCCTTACAACCATATGCCTCACACATGATAACTTAAGCTGAAACAATATTCTTGGATAGTTCTATCAATTGATATGCACAGGAATACAATAGATAAAACAAATGCCTTATTTATTAATTTAAGTGTTTTATAACAATGCATTGGGGCTATGGCTTACAATAACACAATTTTCTTTACTAAACGTTGTAAAGATAGTAGATTTGACATTGCATAATTTACACCATTAATTAATTATTAATATTTAATTTACAATGTCTATGATCCATCTATTGGTATCAGAGCCTAGCTCGTATCCCCAACGCTGTGAAGTTGCCAGGGTTCGAGCCTCAAGGAAAGTGTAACCACAAGGTAGTGGGAGAGTACATAAAAATACAGCACCAACGTGGAGACGTTACCTGGCAACACGTGGTGGAGGGGTATATAAGGAGATTCTGGGCCTTGGATGATCAGGATATCCTTTTCAACCAAATGTATAGTAGGAATCTATGATCCTTACACAAGTCTATATGAATCAGCAAGGTATGATTGTCCAATAAACGACACTTCTTTGGCCTGACTGGGGACTATTCTCTTATGCTATAAACCACAGACTCATATAAGAACCATAAATCCTGAAAACTGTTAACAGGATCCTTGTAAGGTAAAGAAAGAAATCATAATGGCAAGAGAGAGAAAGTTTAGAAACACATTTTTATTTAGTAAGAGAATTCAAACTTGAAGTAAAGCTTGAGAATCTCAACAAACTTACACACTTATATAGAGGTAGCTACAGGGAATGCTGACCTCATTGCATACGACTACAAACATAATAATTAAAGAGGAGATAATAAAGAATCTCCTTTACAACTCAAAAGGGAAAAGGACAGGGAAAATAAAACAAATAACTTTACTTTATATCATACATCACACTTTAATAATTAAACATTAGAGTGGCCGACACACAACATCTTTTGGATAAGTGAGAGATAGTAGGAATCTTCTTTATTTGTTGATGGGTTCATGAGATGGAGATATATTCATGTCTTCAGGATCTGTATCTGAAGGGGAATGACACCAAGCATCTGGATCAACAGGAGCCTTTCCTTTGTCTTTATGAATATCCTTAAAGATTTCTTATTCAAAAGCACTGAGATAATCCTGGGTTGTGGGGTCATCTGGTTCTTGAAAATTATTATCTGGTATACTTAAACAAAGATAAGGATCTTGTGAGTCTTGAAACAAAGATTCCATATAATTAGGTCTTGAAGAGGATTCAGCAGTATCCAGGATATGAGGATGGAGAGAGCCAGGTGAAATATTGTTTAAATCACATAAGGCTTGATGAAGAGCTTCCTTGATGGATAAAGTGGCTAAAGGATCTGAAGTAGCAAATGTTTGCCAATGAAAAGCCTATGGTTGAGTCCAGAGAGTACCTATAGAAGGATTATGCACATAAATGATGGAATAATCATGAGCTTCTTTTTTAGATTTTTTCCAAAGAGAAAGATCTTGAATATGTTTCAATAGTTCATATCTCCACCAAGAGAGGGGAGCATACCATTCAAGAAACTGCCATTGATATGAGTCATGATTATTAGGAGTGATAAGAACCTCATAAAGCTTAACTAAAGGGAAAAGAAGAGCATGGGTGTAAAGGATTGAGAGACACCATAAAAACCATAATTCTTCAGCATACAAGGGATTAGTCTGATTCAGTTGGACAAGTAAGGACCATGGCTGGTCAACTTGGAAATAGTTCAGGGTAGGGGACAAAGGCCTTTTCATGGAAAAAACATAGAGATAGTAAAACAAGTTGCGAGTAGCAAAGAGTTTTATATTAGTGGGATTGGTTAAAGGACAATTGAGAGGTGATGATTCTTTTCTAGTAGCTGGAGTATAGTGAAGAGGACTAACATTCAAACGAAGATTAGGGTGAGGTTTCAAATGATTCATCATGAAGACAGAGGGTAACACAGGAGAAGGTGAAGGTGAAGATAAGGAATGTTTACAAGGACGAGAGAGAGAGTCTGGAAGGAAATACTTATGGCCTTTTATATGCCGAACATCAAAATCATAGCGACTGAACCATTCAGCCCATCTGAGTAACTATTGATGAGGGACAGACTTTTCTTTGAAGGAAAGCATCTTAGGAAAAGATGAACAATCCATGATAACTGTGAACTTGTGACCAATGAGATGAAATTTGAATCTCTTTATGCCATATTTGACTGCTAAAGTTTCTTTAAAAGTTGAGTGATAATGGCATTCAGAATCTTTAAAGTGGCCACTGGCATATCCATATACGTGTTTTACCTCATTGATTTCCTCAAGAAGGACAGCACCCCAGTGTTCATCACTAGCATCAGTTTGTTGAAAATGGTAACCAGTTGATGTGATGTGTAAAGGTGGCAAATTCTGAACCATTGCTTTAAGCTTTTTGATAGATTGGGTATGAACAGAAGACCAAGGTGGATGATCTTTTATCAATAAGCGATAAAGTGGTTTGGTGATCTGACTGAAGTGGGAGATGAATTGGCGCATATAGTTTCCTATGCCAAGAAACTATTGTAATTGTTTAACAGTAAAATGACTTTTAGGGAACTTGAGAAGTTCTTAGCCAATATGGGGTTGTGTTGATAGGTACCATTATAAAAATTCATACCTAAAAAATCAATGTTAGATTGTGCCAAGTGGAATTTAGTAGGTGAAAGCATAATTCCATGAGAAATGGTCAGATCAATGAATTGTTGAAGATGAGAGGATATGTCTGGAGAAAAGATCAGAACATCATCAATATAAATTAATGAATGATGAAGTAACGGTTCATATATTCTTATTATAGCTTGCTCAAAAATGGAAGGAGCTGTTTTGAGACCAAAAGGCATAACAATCCATTGGTAATGAAAGTTAGGAATACAAAAAGTAGTTTTAGGTCTATCATCTTGGATAATACCTAATTGCCAGAAACCTGCTTTGAGATCAAACTTGGAGAAGATCTGACCATTGTGAAGGAAGGGAAATAGGGAGGTTATTTTGGGTAAAGGAAATTTGTTGTATTTAAGAAATGGGTTAAGTAGGGTGTAGTCAATAACAAATCTTTTCTTTCCACGGACTTATTCAGAATGCTTATTCACATAAAAAGCTTAACAAGCCTAATCAGACTTAGTGGGCTTAATGAGTTTTTGGGCCAAAAGTTGAGAACATTCTTCTTGGGCTAAATGAAGATCATCCAGAGACATACCAAGGTGTGTGGCTTTAGTTGGGTTGATGTCTTCAGATTTTTTGAAGGGTAAGGAAATAAAAAATTCTAGTCAAGTCCAAAGAGGTGAATTGTGTTTGGTGAGAAATTCTATATGAGACGTTGCACAATAGTGAGTAAGAAGATTGGCTTTATGGTGGTCAAAAGAATCAGGTGGTTTGATAGAAAAGAGGGTATGTTGGGTAGTATAGGGAAGAAAGTGATGCTTAAATTTAAGACCAGTGGGAAGGATACGAAGTTTAGGTAATAGAAACAAAGCATCAAAACCAAGAAATAAATCATTTCTAGGAAGTGTAGAGCCAAAAGCATGGATCGAGATATAACAATCAGGAAAGATTTGAATTTTCATTGGATGTTTAGTTTTCTGGTTAATAGTGAGAATTCCCTGATTAGCTGTTTGAAACTATTGGGTAAAAGGTTTTCAAAACTTGGAGGGTAAAACAGCTGGGTTAAGGATAGTGTTATGTGCACCTGTATCAACAAATGCAACAACATGGATAGGAAAAGCATAATGTTCTGGATAAACAAGAAAAGGGACTAATGGAATAGGATGAGTAAGAGAAACATAGGGTTTTGGTATCATTGGTGAGGGAGATGTTTGAATTGGATAGCTGGATGGAATTTGATCATCTGAATTATTATCATATGGAGTTTCATCATCATCAAACCAAGAGAGAGCAAAAAGAGTGTAAGGGTCTGGTTCATCATCCATAGAGAAGACAGATTCAATATCATCATTTTCAAAGGAAAAAGGAGAGATGTGATGAAGTTATTGAACGAGGTGTTGAGAGCACTTCTTGTTGGGGCAAGATTTTGCAAAATGTCCTTTTTGTCCACAAAAATAACAACGATCTCCTTTAGGTTGAAACTTCTTTTGGAAAAAATAGCGAACATTAGAACCTTTCTTAAATTTGGGACCTTTGCGAAAATGAGAAGAGAATCTTAGAAATGAATATCGTTTCTTGTAAGGTGTACAAGAACACTTCTTTGTAGGAGCACATTTGATTTCAAGATCAGGATGGCGACAAGTTGTTTTGAGTTATAGATCTTTTCCTTTTTTGAAGGTTTTCTTGATCAATTTCTGGGAAGTACAAAGCTTATCCAGAGCAGTGAGAATCTTTTAAAAATTTTGACCAAGTGAAAGAGAATTGAGTTGGACTCCTTGTTCTCGAATTAAGAGTATAGTATTGGAAGAAAGTTGTTTAGGAATTGAGGATAAAAATCCTTGTTTTAGATTAGGATCATTTGCACCATTTAACATATAGAAGAGCTTAGACATCTTCTTATAATATCGATCCAAATCTTTTCGAAAAAGAGAACAACATTTCATCCTGAAATAGTCAAATCGAACGGCTTCTTCAAAATTACCAATATTGCCAAT
The DNA here is from genome assembly GCA_037975025.1 of Excoecaria agallocha. NCBI lineage: Eukaryota > Viridiplantae > Streptophyta > Magnoliopsida > Malpighiales > Euphorbiaceae > Excoecaria > Excoecaria agallocha. The sequence goes on along the minus strand of JBBPFJ010000032.1, from coordinate 62,557 downwards.
AAACTCAAGATGTATCTTTTGAAGAACAAAAGCAAGAGAATCACTTCTAAGAAACTGGATCTTAGAATATTCATCTAGATTGCTAACAAACCAATCACGAAGATGGCTAGTGAATCGGGAAGTGAATTCTACCAAAATCAGCTCAAGAGGAGGTGGATTCAAACGATGAGTTTGAAGTTCAAGCCAAACAATGAATTCCATGAGTCTATCATGCCATTTATGTTGAGAAATATCCTCAAAATGAAACCATGGGCCAGTGGTGATTTTAGGAGGAGGCGAAATAGGACTTGTATCATCATCAACCACATCAGTATCTTTAGGGGCATCTGCATAATATGGTTGAGTAGGAGGTTGCTGAGTAGTTGTACTTTTAGTAGGATCAGCCATATAGACAAGGAAATGTTTAAGATCTAGAAGAGTATCAAACAGATATGAATCTGAATCAGAAGAAGAGATGGAGAATGTAGAGGAAGGTTGAATTGGTTTAATAGTGGGAAGAGTTTGAAGAGCTTTGTGTTGAAGGGTTTGAATGAGGGGGTTTGGAGGTTGAATCATATGAGAAAGAGGTTCAAAAATCTTAATTCCTTTCTATTTACGATCAGTACCTGGTGGTGGTGGTTCAGTGGGAACAAAATAGGAAGAGTTTTAGATCGTTTAGGCTTTTTATGAAAATATTGTTGCATGAATAAATCATGAGTATGCCCAAAACTATGGAGTTCAGCTGGAGTGGGTTCAATAGGAGGTGGAACTTGGTATAAAGGTTGATGAGAGTAAGGGGTGAAAGTGGATCGAAAGAGAGGAAAAGGTAAAGATGGTGGTGAAGGTGTAAGTGGCTTAGACAGATCAGCTTTTATGTGAGCAATCTCAGCTTTAAGCTTGGTGACTTTATGTTCCTTTTGTTGAAACTGAGCATCATAAGTGCGTTGAGTAATAGAAGCCATGAGTTGCTTATCAAGATCAGCAACCTTATCTTGCAGTCGTTGAAGTAATTGCAGAGTAGCAGAATGTTTATCAGTGAATTTAGAATCTAAAGAATCAACTCGTGAAGAGACATGATCAACTTTAGTTTATATACGATGAAGACCTTTCTGCTGGGCTATAGAAGATTTAGTGTGCCAGTTTAAAATTGCTTTAGCCAAAGTAACAGATCTGGAAGTGCCTTCAATGGAGATACCAAGAGATTTAATGAATGGAGTGGTTTGAATTTTAGTGGTAGGGTTGATGGAATCCTGTAGAGATGGAAAATCATCTTCATAGGAAGAAGAGTGGGTAGAAAACATGGCAATTTGAGGTAAAGGTGGATTTGGTGGTAAGGATGATGGAGGTTTGCAAGGGGTTAAGAAAGTGGAAAGAGGAAAAGGGTTTCCATAATAAGAAGGAGGTGAGTATTTCACAGCATAATCATATTTTCCTGAAGGTTGTCCAAGAGTTCCAATGGAAGGATCATCATCATCTTCCAAAGAGTTTTGGAAATAAGTCTCAGAAGGGCAAGGCTTCTTCTTTCTAGAAAGATGACTAGAATCATCTTCATATTCAGCTTCAAAGGTAGCATCAAGACAATGATTACAATAGCAATCTCTTTAGTAATAATGACCATCCCATTTAAAGGCATAAATGGGACGACCATCAGTAGCAAAGGCTTCAATAGGAATTCCATCTTCTTGAGAAAAAGAAGAGAGTGGTTGGATCATAAACTATGTGGTAAATAGTGAGGCTGTAGAGGATTTTGGAGAGTCAATAGAAGGTGAATGGAATCGAGTTTCAACGAGTCCATCTTTTTTCTTAATAAACAAAGGCTTTATGGATTGGACAGGTTTATTCTGTTGATGGATTTTTTCATAACTAGTAAGCCATGATTGAGGAAAGTACTCTAATAATTATTCCTTGGTAAGCTATTTAGGGATTTGAACACAAGTAGGTACCTGTGTAGAATCAGCAACAATCATTAAAGCATCAGAGGAATATGTGAGAGAAATGTCCATGGAATGATTTTGTACTCTGTAAATCAGCTGGTAATGGAGTGTAGCAACATCAGTGGTCTGAACTTGATCAACTCCAGAAATTTGGATCTGAACTTGAAGAGAGTTCAATAGATGAGGATCTGCAAGATGCATATTAAAGTTGAGATAAAAAGTAAACATAACAGTGTTAGCATTCAGAGAAGTCTGTATAGTGCCAATAACTGCTTATTGGTATTCAAGATATTGAGTATCCAAAAGACCTATACGAGCAAAGACAGGAAGACTTTTACGTCCATGATAGGTAATTGCTAATCTGATAGCACCAAAATGGAGATGAGAAAATCCTTGACGAATCCGAATAGGAGGAAACTCCGAGGGAATTTCAAGGTTTATGAACTACTCCTACCCAGTAGCTTTGATTGGACATTGATGAAAAGAGGAAGACTGTACATATTCTTTAACAATAGAGGGAGGTTTTCTGATAAGGGCTTTAAGGTTAGAAAATACATTTGTCCTGTGATGAGCAAATGCATCATAGGGATTAAGAAAAGGAAGACGAGTGTCTGCGATTTGATTATCATCAGGTAGAAAAGAGAATTCATAAAGAAAATCTAATTTCTTAGTAGTAGTTGGTCTAACAGCAAGAGATAAAGAAGAGATAGGATTTTGATTAACAGACATGATTACAAGGTTTTTACCATTAAGAAAACTTCATTACCATTCCAAGGCTCTAATACCAATAACAGGAATTTGTTGACTTATTAGTGTATAAATGGCAATATGATGTTTATAAGTACGACATTAATATTGTCATAAAAAGTGTTATTAAATGACAATAAAAATTTGTCACTAAAATTATCCTTTGGTGATAATTATTTTTATTCATATTTATGCCATTAATTTATCAATATTATGACCATTTATATTCATCATTAATATATATTAATTTAACAACGAAATCATTTATCGTTATTTAAAGTATTAGATTTAGTGGCGATACAAATTATTTTATGACAAAAATTACATTTATTTATGATGACAAATACATAGCAAGTATTTAATGTTTTGATTATAAATAGATTTTCATCACTAAAAGTTTTTATTTCAGTGACGAATTTTAAATGTCATAAAATGTCAATCTTAAATTTTATTTATGACATAATTTTTGTCACAAAAAGTAAGAACTAAAGGTGATGATAATCATTTTCGTCACAAAAAATAATAATTACAATGACAAATAACAAATCATCATATAAACTTTTATATTACGTGGATACTGTGACATTCTCTATGATGATGAAAATATGTCACCTTATCTTTTTAACAATGAAAATGGAACTTTTCATGTTTTTTTGTGTCGTATGAAGTGTAATTTCTTGTAGTGATAAGATCAATTATTTTGTTAGGAATTATAAAAAGTGAAGTGATAAATATAGATTCGAAACGCATACATATCATTTCACGTGTGTTGAAACCATAATCACACTTTAAAATGTAGGAATTTTGACAAGATCATTAATTGAGGGTCAACCAATTATGGGAAAAAAGAAACCTTAATTGGATGACTATTTGTTACAATCTACTTAGAGCAGTTTTTCTCGTCACTTATTTGTAGAGAGGTAAAGTAAGGATGACATGTTTGGATGCTAGATTTAGTGAAATAAATAATAATCCAATAACTAAGGTTATACAATAGTATACTCCTACTTGGATACTAAGATATTTTTTAGGATTTTTTTCATCATAGTCATTGAGCATGGTCCATTTCATGTTTCTAGCTCTTCTAGAAGATTTGGAAAATGTTAGATAATATAGTTGGAGGTTAGCTTATCTTACTTGATTGTATAGAGATTTATGCAGGACCACACATCTTAGTGCAAAGGGAGTTACTAGATATCTATAACTCATACAAATATGGACATGGGAAAGATCCCTAATTTAGGCCTCAAATTTTACAACCATATGTGTTAAACCAAATCATGCATTATGAAATAAGGTATATAACATACATAATATAAATCAACTTTTAAATGTTACCTTATGATAAGGTAATTCATCTATATATAGGGGTGATGCAAGATTGAGTGATGCATGATTTGGTCATACATGGTTAAGTGATACAAGGTTAGGTAATGTAAGATCAAGTGATGCACAGTTTGGTGGTGAAAGATCAGGTGATGCATGTATTCATGAACAATATAACCATGATATACTAATTGAAATATATAGTGCACTATATATGGAATAGGATCACATCTACTTCAATAAAGATCATATGAATTATGTTTCTAAATTTTATATTGTGATGTACATTGGAGCTATCTCTCTATTTAGAGTTTATTCTTGGAGGCTCACTTTTAGGATCCGAGACCAAAGGAGGCTCATTTTAACTTATAAATTGGCTACTTCAAAATAAAAAGGGGTCAAACCCAAATTATTGTTGGTACTCAACCCATGAAAGCTTCTACTAACGGGCCTAAAAGAGGTAGGTGTCATAAAGTTGCCACCCAACAGAATGTCGAGAAATGAATCTCGACCTTTTGATGCCTAAATCAAGATTGGTGTTCAAGACATCACTTTTATTAGGCATCTTAGTTAGGTGTTGTCCCAAGAAAACATGGAAAGCGAGAAATAAATAAATAAATCAACTACTTAAATTGTTATAAAAGAAAATCATCCGAAAAATAAGAATAGAGTAATATATATACATAAATCGAGGCATTTATTTGAATTGGGAACATTGGTTCCCTTATTCATATTCTACAAAAATCTTTATTTTATTACATTATGTGAGTTTAGGCTAAAAAATTGGACATTGGTCCACATTTAAGGATAAAACCTAGATTATTATCTAGAAATCATTTTGAATGTCCTTTTATTTTTAACGTTCACAAAAAGCCATTTTTTCCTAGCTATTACATCCCTAAAAGAAAATACATCAAAAAATACCAAATAAATAAATGAACACAAAATAAATAATAACTAAGTGAAACTAAGATAATAAATAGATAAAATGATAAAAAGAATGGTTAAACAAGGTAACCGGATGGGCTGAAGGTGGTCATCCAATCGGGAGCACGATTCCTAATGAAAAAAACCCTATATAATCCTCCAAAGGCAAACGAATAAACATACTCACAAAAAACAACACAACAAGGAAAATAAATTATATATTATAAATAAAACAAAGATAATTATTTAATTAATTGCAAGATGTATAACAAAATTATTGGGTTTCAAAATAATAAATTAAAAAAAAAGATCGCAGTGAAAAAGAAACCCATTAGGATCCATGCAATCCAATTGATTCAATAGAGGAGAATGTAACGATTACCAGCCTCTCGAAGTGCAGATAAATTGAATTTGCAAGTGTGGCCTCACGTGAAACAACACCCTCTATCAGTATCCACATGTGAATGCGATGAACAAAATCGTTCGGGGTACTAGCTCCCTTCTTTGGCAGCTAGGGTTTATTTTCTCTCTTTCTCACAAGTTACAAAAGAAAAATAAATTTTTTTCTCTCACTCAAAGTGACGGCTGCTACTCAATATATTTTGCTTAATTAGGATTGAACTATGTATATCACTATATATATATATAGTTAACCTAAACCTAATTTAGAGAGAAAAAATTTTTGGCCCACATTTCTTATTAAAATAAGAAATACTTTATTTCATATTTAAAATAAGAATTATAATATTAATCTTAATTAATATTTTTTATATTTATTTCAAATTTTAATTTTATTAAAATAAAATTTGAAATGCCCGAATTAACCCTTAGTCCATTTATCACATTCTATGTGTGTGACCCAATAGGTTCATATTATATTGGCAGTGGGCCCCAATCCCATCATGAGCCTATAAGTTATAAGCGGCCTTTGGCAAGACATTTTAACTACCCAAATAATATGAATAAAGATAATTCAATTTTAAACTAATAAAACGTGTTATAATCCCTTTGTCATATAATATCTTGTTTGAACATAAGTCATGGTCCATGTCAAACTTATATAGTCCAAAACATATAATTTCTCGATCACTAAGTAGACTGATAATATCAAATGATATTGATTGCTTCATCAATTCATTTGAGCACGGCCATATATTTCTCAGTCCTACTTATTGAAGGGCCCAATAAAATATCTCTCTCATAAGAGGGATAAATTTCTTCTTGATTATTCACTATCCTCTGCATGATTCTCATCATGTTCAATCATAACCTTTATGATTATCCAATTAAAGATAATATTTGATTATGTTAAAACATAATATTTATCATGTAGGATACTGTGATAATCTCAGGTCTAAGGATCGATAACATAACTATTATGAGATGACAATGACATTAACCCATTTAGTATCTCATAGCGGGTCTATCCAGTACTCTGTTCTCTAACAAGTACTTATAAGTTTAATTCATATCAACATATAAAATCATCCCATGATTATCAATCAAACTTATACTAGTCTTTATTTATCATTATTCATTTAATGATAAATGACTAGAGATAGTCAAAATAATATTAGATTGTTATTTACAAGCATTATTATAATGTAACATGCCAAATAAAATAATATAATAACATAAAGAAAACTTAATTTTATATAATGAAATGTGATATTACATAAAGGACCAAATATTTGGCCTAGGGCATATCCAGGAACAAAAATTACATACAAAATTTGAAATGACATAAAATACATGAAATTTATAATAAAAAATGCTTAAGAATCAGCCACGGACACTATGAACAAGCGAGGGATGCCCATAGCCGCGTGGGGGATGGGATAAGAAGAAACCCCATGACATCCCATCTATCGCTTTGACAGACGAGCATCTGTCAAGTTTTTTTCTCGTCTGTCACTTGCTAGATAGAGCAAAATGCAAGAAATTAATGCCAAACACATGCAAAAATCATACAAGACCACATTTAGTCTAAAAAATACAATTATTAGGTCCTAAATCATGCCAAGACAATAATATAATATTAAATCATGCATAAAACAAACTAAAATCACCAATTTATAAAATTAATGAATAAAAAAAGCTTAAAATATTATAACAATGGATGAATCTCTTATCAAATCATGCCATTAATATGCATATCAATCCAGATTTATATCTCATTACTCTCTAAGCAAGCGAATCAAAGAAACACAACATTTAAACATGTTTATTTCAACAAATCATCACATAATCATGCATGGCATTTCTAGAGAGAAAAAGTAAAAAATGAGCCTGGAACAATACCCTTAGGAGATATTCTGATTCTAAAATTCTTGTAGTCCAGATCTCCACTCCGGTTTATGCTTCTTGTTTTTCAAAAAATCAATGAATTTTGTGTGTGTTTTTTGTGTTTAGATCAAAGGATTATTAGAACAAAATAGCCTCTTAGAGAGAAAGAGAATTTTATTTTCTTTTTCTCTAAAAGTGATTCCTCCTCCTGGAAACCCTAGAATTTTTGCTTTTTTATACTTAGGCTAAAGTTAGAGTTAGATCCAACTCTATCTCCTCTAATATAGAGATATCTCCTCCTAAAATCTAGATATCTTTCCTTTAGGAATTATCTTCCTATTTTTGAATTCCCAGAAATGTGGGAATTCTGAAAAAAGACCACAAATGGGTGTCCCAAATTGAGAGGCAGCCGTCTCTCAATGAAAAATCCCAAAATTACCAAAATGCTCCTTATCTGACTTAGAGAGGAGAGAAAAGGCTAAAAACGACCGTCCCTCATGTGATAGATGACTATTTGTCACCTTTGAAGGCCAAAATCAGGGTTTTTCATGCACTTTTGTTAAAACACTTGAAAACACTAGGAAAATTGTAAAAATCTTTGAGAAATTCATAATCGAAGTTTTTAGATCTAAACCTATTATCAGTAATATACTATTTTCTCATCATCGGGTAACCCTAATCTAGGCTGCCTTGGGTCATGGTGTCCACAGCTACCCCTAATTTTGGGGAGCTAGTGCACTAGTGCTAAAGTGAGCTAAAATTCAGAGTAATGGGAAAAAGATAATACCTGAGGCAACAAATCTCTTTGTTAATTAAAAAAACGTACCTTCTGAGGCAGTGAGTCTTTGAATTAATTAAAACACGTACCTTTTAAGACAGTGAGTCTCTTGGTTGGGTAGTTATCATCAGCTTATCAACACGTTAACCTTAGTTTGGGTAATTAACATTAGTTTATCAATGTGTTAACTCTAGATTGATTGTCCAATTAGCGCCTAGGGCATGTAAAATTGGGACCAGTTGATTAAATCTGATTAGTGCTTGGGACATATAGAATCAGGTTTTTTGAGTGCATTTGACTTGCACTTGGGGCATACAAAATTGAGATGACTTGATTGGATCCGATTAGCCCTTGGGGTATGCGAAATTAGGTTGTTTGAGTGCATCTGACTAGTGCTTGGGGCATGCAAAATTGAGATGACTTTATTAGATCTAAATAACGCCTAGGGCATGCAAAATCAGGTTATTTGAGTGCGTTTGATGAATGCCTCGAGCATTCAGAATCAAGACAACTTGATTAGATCTGATTAATGCTTGGGGCATACAGAATTAGGTTGTTTGAGTGCATCTGACTAGCACCTAGGTCATGCAAAATTGAGACAGTTTGATGGGATCTAATTAGCACCTACTCTCTAGCTTCTAGGAGGTATACTGCCCCCTTTTAAAGCAATGTTCCACTAGGGAGATTCTTGGCAAATATGCACCTATGAGGAGTTACTGAGATATTTGGAGCCATTCTGGAAAATATGCATTTGTAAGGAGTTATTGAAGTGCTTGGAGCTATTCTAGCAAATATGCATCTGTGGGGAGTTATTGATGTGCTTGGAGCCATTTTGGCAAATATACATCTATACCCCTCCGAATGATTGTGTCACCACTCTGCAAATTGGTACTAATGTTGGGAAAATTATCATCATTAGAGCTACCACCCTGTGTCTTCTAGAACTTGTATTGTCATTAGGTTTTCACCTCTTGTCCAATAGTTTCTAGTTGTTAACATTAGTCTTGTGACTTCTTATGTGTTTAGATCGAAACATTCTATGCTCTAAGGAAGTATGGTTCCTTGTCCAAATGAACTTTGACTACTACAATGGCATTCTGACCATTATACAGCTCTGGCTTCAGTAATATTTCATTTTAACTTTGTGATAATCTAGGTTTTTTGAGGTAGTCAGTGGTAAAGGACCCAAAGAATGGCCTCTTCCACAACTTAGACCTAATAGTAGAGATCTATCAAATTTTCAGTGAATGTACTTCCTCAAGCAAAAGAGGATGTAAAATCTTTCCAGAATTCAAAAATATCCGCACTTTCTTTTACTGCATATCTTATATCTCAACTTATTCAGGCAACTTTTTGTGATGAGGATGGGTGCTTTAGCCCTTTTTCTTAGGTTGTGGTGGTATATATATGCCCTTTTGATAGGGATTCTAGGTACCTGTGAAAATTATTTAGTATTACTTCTTTTGCTTATTGAATTTGCATGTTTGTTTTCTCTTTTCTTTTTTTTTGTGTTTGTTGTTTTTTTCCCTGTCATTGCATATTAATTACATGTTTTCTTGTTAATCTCATGGCATCTCTTTTTCATTCATTCATTCATTTTTTCTTTTATTTTAGGCATAATGAATATGAACAAAGTAAATCATAAAATAAGATAAGATGAATGCATAAATTAAATACAAATTCTATTTTTATATACATAAAAAATATTTAGATAAAATTTTAAAACTCCCTAAATACAAAATAATAAGTCTACTATAAAGGCCTAGGTCCTTTGCAATAGGCTGGCCCAGATGAAGGCCTGAATGCTGAGGGTGTGGGAGGTTTGGCTAGTGCCATGGCTTGTGGTGCTGCTGGCGGAAGATCATCATCTAGCCTAAATTTGAAGCGAAACCCAGGTAATATTGCTGTCAAAGGGTGCAAGATCTATGCTATCACCTCTGTCAACTGCTCTGATCCCTATCTTACCTTAGTGCAGCCCTGGAGTGATGCTCGAGAAATCTCATCAAGTCATTTCTCAGATACCCTATATATCTCCTTATTTACTCATCTATCTCTATTATGGCCTACCTGCCTGCATCTAGGGACCTTTCCCTTAATACGAGCACCTTGCTTCCTAATCTGAGTGAGTGATTCATCAACTACCTGTAAGGTCACCTCGAACCTCTGACAGTCACCAAATAAGCCCTGATACCTTGCACCTCTGTCTATAAAGATTGTACTATCACCGGTAATGCCTATAAGGACTGCACTGCTATCAACATAGACTATAATGTTTGATCTTAACATTTGATAGCCTCTTCTATTGCTATCAACCTGCTAGAGAGGTCACCGAATGAAGAAACTGAGGATGATTGTGCTAGTGGTATCATAGATGGCAGCTGTGGTGATCTATCCAGGAGATCTTGTAGATTTATCTGTATGTCAAACTCATAATCAGAATCATCTCCTGTCCTTTGGTGCCCCTACATCTCATGTGGCTCATCTGCCATATCCTTGTATTGAGGTGTCTATGCTAAGGGTGACTACGGTGTTACTGGTCCCTCCTGTGGTGGCTGGCCATACTCACCTCCCTTTGCAAGTGCATCTGGCACTATAGGGTCTAGACCACAACTCTGCTTTGTTTTAGGGATAGTCAACAACCTATACTCCCCCTTTTACTCCTCAACAGCCTCCACCATCTTTATAATGAGTGCTACCTGTAGATTGATATATATGCCCTCTAGAATGGGTTCACCAAATCTGCTCTCATTTTCCCCCAGTAATAGCAGCAAGCAGGTAATGATGCCTCCCACACAGATATGTGTAGTAGATTGAGTGAAACCCTGACTAGTGAGGTGATGATCTCATGGGTAATGTCCACGTGCTTACGCTCCTACATATCGACGGAGTTCACTGACCCTAGACTCCTTGTGCATCCCAAGTAGGAGGTGGACAATACTCTCTGAATGTACCTATTCCCAAGATTAATGTATGTGACTTCACCACTTCTGCTTTCTACAAGTAATGTGTCACCAGTCCAGCGATTGATAACAGGTTGTGGACTTTTAGGCACCTGGATGGAGAGAGAGAGGTGATATAGATAGACTAGATCAGATACTATTATATATCATTTTTTTTATTTAATTAAACCTTTTAATTTGGAACATGTGAAAAGAATATGCTACTTTTAGTTACATTGATGACATTATGAACACATGAATGACATTTCTTTCTGATTTCAGTACACATGATCAGCAATTGATATTACCCCAATTACACGTATTATTTAATCTTGAATTGAAACTTTACATGCATCATAACTTGTGTCATCAATCAGCCCTCTCGGGTTATTTTCTCTTAATTTCTAATTTTTTCTAAGGGTGCCTTTTTTTATTTTCATCCTAATGAGGTGCTCAATTTTAGCAAGACCACTATTTTTTTTATTTTCAACCCGAGGGGCATTTATTCTCTTCTTTTTCTCTTTTTAGCCTTAGTGGTAAGTGTGAATTATACTATATATTTAGTTTGTTTTTAATATATTTATTATGTTAATTTAGTGTTTATTTAGTTAATTTAGTAATTAATTTGTTAAGATTGTGATTTGAGGACTTAATTAAGTTTATTGTTGTTTTTAGGTTTAAAATTAAAAGAAAAAGAAGAAATTGAAGGACTAAAAGGAGAATTTCACAAATAAAGAAGCAAATAAGGGGAATTTCATTGATTTTATGTCTATAAAAGGTCCATTCGGTGGAATCACTTTTTGATTCTACCGAATGGCCCTTTAAAGAAAGAAAAGAAGGACCATTCGGTGGAATCAAAAAGGCATTATACTGAATGGCCCTTAAGAAAGTGGAAGAAGATAATTATTCGGTGGAATCTACATTCCTACTCCACCAAATGAGTTCTAATTCAAGTTATAGATCTTTTGATTCGGTGGTTTCAAAATCTATTCTCCCGGTTCAAGCTTGTGTGATTAAATTGGAAGTTTTGTTTTAATTAGAATATGAAGTTTTCTATCAATTGAAATAGGAATTCTTTTGCTATTCTGATTAGGAAGTTTCAAGGCGTGGAATTTCTTCTTATGGCAGCTTAATTCAACTATAGAAGGGCACCAAGACACCAAAGAAAGGGGGATAAGATGTAGAGAGAGTAATTCTCTTTACTATCGTTGTTCTTTAGTTATAGTTTTAATTTTCTTTAGTTTTTTCTACTTTTCTTAGTTTGCAATTATCTTTATTTTAGTTGTTCTTTTATTTTCATCATGTTTAGTAAGTAATTTTCTTCTCTTTTGCTAAAGGAAACTTGAACCCTCAGTTTTTTGTTGTAATGGCTTAATTGAGCTTTAATGTAACCTCAAGTTGATTATTTCTCGGTTTTAAGCATATTCTTATCTTCAATTTTGTTTTAATTAATTGTTGGTTTATTGATTCAATAGCTAAAAGTTGATTTATGCATAATTAAAGATTTGCATGATTTTGGATTAATCTTTTGAATCAATGCATGATTATTTTCTATTTTGAGATGATTATGTCCTGGTAATTTTGATTAATATTAAGAGAGGAGGAATCAAGAATATACCGGAATCAAATTTTCTTGGAAAAGAATTTAATGAAAGTATAGGAAGTTAAACCAGATTTTTATGCTAAGTATTAAATTGTTCTTAAACAAGGAATTTGATATTTAAGAAAGATATTCTTGATTCAAGATATCAGGCTTTATTCATCTAGTTTTTCCATAATTACTTGTGTTACTTTTGTTATTGAGTCATTACAATGGAAGTTGAGGTAGATAGTTCCTTTAGCAAGAGTATTTCAGTTATTGCTTTGTGTTTAATTCATGTTCGTCTAATTTTAGTTTTTATTTTAGTTAATTATTTACTTAGTTCTTAAATCAAAAACATTGGGAAATAATCTTAGATTTATTTAATTCATACATAGATATTATCCTTAGCAATCCATATTCCCTTGGGTACGATATTTGGGGTTTTAATCTTTATTTCCCTATATTACTAGCCGATCTAGTACACTTGCTAGACACCGATCACTTAGCCATGAAACCTTTTCAATATGTCTATATTTACTGGTTCTCTGAACTCATTTTCATCATTGTTCAATAAAAGGGCAACTCTCTTAGATAACAACTTCTTAAGCACAAAAGGTCTTTCCCATATGGACTTAAACTTGCCTCGAATATCTGGATTTCTCAGTCTCATTTGTTTGAACACCAGATCTCCCTCTTTTAATGGATGCTTCCTAACCTTTTTTCTGAACGAACGGGTCAATCTCTTTTGATAGACCTAATTGTCATAATTTACCCTCATTCTATCCCCATCTAGTAGGTTGAGCTATGATAGTCTCTATCTAGCCTATTTTGCTTTTGGTATTTCAGCTTCTAAAACTACCCTTAAAGATTGATGCTCAATTTCCACCAGCAATACTGCTTCTATCCCACAAACCAAAGAAAATGAAGTAGCCCCTATTGAAGTTCTGGCTATGGTCCTGTAACCTTATAATGCAAAGGATAGCTTATCAGCCTAATCTTTATAAGTTCAAACCATCTTAGCTAGAATCCTTTTGACATTCTTATTAGCTGCCTCAACCGCCCCATTTTTTTGAGGTTTATAAAGAGAAGACTTATAATGTTGAACTCTATACTTGATGAGCATATGCTTGGTTTCACCAGATAAATGTAACTTATTATCAGACACTATATGATGAGGCAAATCGTATCTGAATATCAAATTCCTTTCAATAAACTTGGTCATATACCCTGTATCTATCTTTTTAAAAGATTCTGCTTTTACCCATTTGGTAAAGTAATCAATGGCCACTATGATGAACCTATGCCCGTTTGAAGCAAACGGATTGATCATACCCATAATCTTTATGCCCTGTGCAGCAAATGGCCATGGTCACGTGGGGTTGCATAACTCAGAAATTGGTAAATGTCTCAAGTCTACATACCGTTGGCATAGTTGGCACTCTTTAACATATTTAGAACAATAGGTATCCATTGTAAGCTAAAAGAATCCTTGACGCATGATATTCTTAGCTAAAGCTAAACCATTCATATGGGCTCTACACACTCCTATATGTACTTCCTCTATGACCTTTCTTACCTACTTTTCATTCAAACATCTTAATTGGAATCCATCAGGTTGTCTCTTGTAGAGCACTCCTCCTATAGTAATGAATTAGGTAGGCAGCTTATGGATTATTCTTTGATTATTTTTAGTAGCTTCCTAAGGAAATATTGACCTTTCCAAATAACTCTAAATGTCATAGTACTAAGGTTTTCCATTATCCACTTTGACATCCATAATTTGCTCATCCTTAAAGCATGGCTTGTCAGAACTCGAAATCAGCATGGGCTTCATACTTACCCCTTTTGGATTATCCCACATTGATACCAAAGTGGCCAAAGCATCTGCTAGCCAGTTATCTTCTCTAGGCACATACCCAAAAGTAAAAAACTCGAATTGGCTGCTCAAAGCTTTTAGACACTTAAGATAGGGCAATAATCGTTCTTCCTTCACTGAGCATTCGCCTTTCACTTGATAGACCACCAAAGATGAGTCTCTAAACACATTCATAGATTTTTCCTCTATAGCTAATAAGGCTTCTAACCCAAAGATACAGGTTTCATATTCGGCTTCATTATTCGTGGATTTATAACTTAGTTTATTGGCTAGTGGCATTTTCTCTCCTTCTGGGATGACCAAAATTACTCCTACTCTGGCTTCTTTATTGTTCATAGCCCCATCAAAGTACATCTTCTAACCCTACACTGTTATAGCTATAATGTGTTTATTAGGAAATTCATAAGTTATCTCATCTCCTTCTAAAGGTTGGTCAACTAGGAACTCCGCTACTACTCTCCCTTTGATGGTTTTCCTAATGATGTATTCTATGTCAAACTATTATAAGAGAATCAACCATCTTCCCATTTTTCCTAAGAGTAAAGGTGCTTCTTGCAAAGACCTAAAGGGGTTCTCTTTAGCTACTACTTGTATCCTCTGAGAATGGAAGTAATGCCTCAGTTTCTTTGATGCCCATATGACTGCCAAACAAATCTTTTCAACCTCTATATACTTCACTTCATAAGGGAGAAACTTCTTATTGAGGTAATATACTACATACTCAATCATGAAATCATCCTATTGGGCTATCATTGCCCCTATTGAACTATCTTCTATGGACAAATAAAAAATTAGAGGCTTACCTGCCTGAGGCAGTCTTAACACTAGAGGATGCAACAAATATTCCCTAATGATATCTAATACCTTTTGACAATCCTCATTCTAACCCACTGACTAATCCTTCTTAAGTAGCTTGAATATCGACTCACAAATTAAAGTTAACTTGGCTATGAACCTACTTATGTAGTAAATTCTCCATAGGAACCCTTAACCTCTTTTTCCTTCTAGGACACTGGCATCTCTCTAATGGCTCACACTTTGTCAGGATCTACTTCTATACCTCTTTGACTCACCATGTGTCCTAAAAGCTTACTTAAAGCTACCCTAAAGATACATTCTTCAGGTTGAGGTGAAGGTTTTACTTATCAATCCTCTAAGAAAACTTTTCCAATGCCTCAAAATGACCTTATCGGGTAACCAACTTGATCATCATGTCATCCACATATACTTCCACTTCCTTATGAAGTAATTCATCTAGTATCTCAATTGCCATCCTCTGATAGGTAGCACTTGCATTTTTAAGCCCAAAAGGTATAACCCGATAGGCATATATACCCCATTCAATTATGAAAGTTATTTTAATCTAATCTATTATCTTGTTTAGAATCTGATTATAGCTTGCATACCCGTCTACAAAATTATACATGGCATAAGCAGTTGTGCTATCAACTAGGGCATTTATGTGAGGCAGAGGGAAATTATCCTTAAGACAAGCTTTGTTTAAATCCCTGTAATCCACACAGACTCTAACTCTTCCATCTTTCTTTGGTACAGGAACTAGATTTTTCAACCACATGGAGTATTGAACTTTCACTAGGAACTTACCCTCTATCTATTTCTTAACTTCATCTTTAACCTTTTCAGCCCACTCTGGTCTAAGCCTCCTAAGCTTTTGTTTGACTGGCTTATACCCTATATATGTTAGGATGGCATGTTCATCAATTTCTTGATCTATTCCTGGCATATCTTCATAGGTCCAAGTAAAGAATTTTTCATATTTTTTCAATATTCTCTCAAATTTTTCTCTCTTCTCAAGAATTATATCTGATGCCAATAAATTTTTTTTGGATTTTCTTTAGTTTTGAGATTAAATGAACATGTGTTTGTTAAGTTAATGTCAAATATGAATATTTCATGATCATGATTATGCATATTGAAATTAGAAGAAACATCACATAAGTAAGAAAAATCGTTCATCTTCTTAATATAATAAAAAAAGAAATTAATGTTCTCATTAAAAAGTTTAGGAACATAAATAATATCAATAAAAGTATCTTTTTCAATCTTAGCAGAATCATATATCTCTCCACCCTTAAACTCTAGTGGAACCTCTACCTTCCCTTTGCCTTTTAACTGAACAGCAAGCAGCTTCTCTGTCAAAACCTCTTCAGACACCTCTTTGTCTCAAGGTGAATGGTGCAACAGAATCTCTTCACTCTAGAAACCCTCAACTAGCTTGATTATCCCTTGCTCCTAATCAAAGACATCATTGAATAGCTCAAATCCTGGCACTAGCTCATCCCCTATCAATCGAGGTTCATTCTCCCCTACAATAAAGGTAAATTCCTAAAGATGGCACAAAGCTCTGAGAGATTTGGGAAATTCTTTTCACTGCCTCTTTCCCTTTACCCCTCTAACTGGAACCAGTAAATCCTAACCCATTTTTATCCTTTTGACCCTTAATAGCTATAGTAGTTTGAGGCCCTTGGGAGTTCTTGCCTAACTTGGCACCTGGCAGGAAATTCATCTTCTTCATCATATTAACCACTTGTGGACAATTAACATATCTACTCTCACCCTCTTCATCACTGATGGTAGATACATGGAACCCATTGAAAGGTTGTTTAGCTATCTCAAGTACAGGAACTTGATTCTCCTTTATGACCTTAATAGTGAGCACCTAACCATCATGGGGGATCTTAATCATCTGATGTAGCATGGAAGTTACCCCAGCCAATTTGTGAAACCATGGTCTTCCTAACAACATAGAGAAATTAGCTGGAATAGGTAGCACTACAAACTCGACTATTATCTCGATAGGCCTTGTCTTCACTAAAGCCTTGAAGGTCCCAATAGCTTGTCTCTTAGAATTGTCATAAGCAGAGATGGTTAAGTCAGACTTACTCAACATGTTCTCATTTAACCCAAAAGTCCAAATTACCACTAAGGAATGGAAGAATTGCCGTCTATCATCACACAAGTTGTGTGCTTACCATTTACCTAGGCCTTGATATATAAAGGACGATTATGGTTTCTTCCTTTGGAAGGTAGGTCAGCATCAGAGTATACAACATTCTCTCATGTCCCTCCCTTAACCAAATCTAATAACTCAAAAGGCGAGATAGTAGTGGCAATGGTAGATTCACTCAGGGCTTCAACTAGTTTCTACTTGTGAGAGGGAGACTATCTTAGCAAATCCCAAATGGAAATCTATGCAATTGTTTTCTTCAACAACTTAATTATTTAATCTTTCTTGATTTCCTTTTTTGTTGGCAATGTAGTAGGAGTTGGCTACTTTTCAATCTCTGGGGCCACTTTCCCACTCCTTGTGACAGTCTCAACCTTTTTTCTCTTCACTTACCTCCTTTTTCCTTTCACTGGCTAAACTCTAGATATCAATAGGCACCAAGGCCCCTTTATCCTCACTTTCTATGGTGGTATCCCAACAATCAATCATAGGAACTGGCTGATTTCCTTCATTTGGTTCTGTTATTTTAATGGTAAAACAAGTAACGACTACGTACTCATTCCCATACAGGTCTTTCATGGCATGCCATTCAGGTGACTAGACCCAATCATAAACACTAGGGGTTGCATATTATTGTAACCTCCCTTTTTCTTTTTATCCCTCTTTTCAGAATCTAAAATCTATCTGCTATCTATCAGATCCTAAATTTTATTCCTCAAGGAGCGGCGATAATCAGTCAGGTGCCTAGTATGCTGATGGTATGCATAAGTACCGATCTTCCCTATGATAGGGCCCTTGACTTTTTACAGGCCTTGAGGGCAGTGGTTGAAGCTTCGCTTCTTTGCTCAAGCAATCCAACACCTAGGATAGTGACTTACCTAAGTTGGAATAGTGCCTTTAACTAGCTTCTATAGCAGACACTTCTGCAGTCTTTTTAGTTCTATTTGAAACACTATTATTCCCAACTGCCTTGCTATGACTGAAATTCCTCCTGCCATTTTCATTGCTTGCCCTTCTGCCTAAGTACTTTCCTTTAGCTTATATGGTTATATCATTTAATGACTTCTAGTCCTTTAAACCTTTCATCTTCAGGCCATCCCTCAGATATAGGCTTGCATTCTAGATAAACATCCTAATCTGATCAGCTGTGTCAGGCTTTCTTTTCATCTCCGTTACCCTATTCCTCTACCTAGTATGGTATTCATAAAAGGATTCATCATGTTCGTACTGAAGTAACTCAAGGTCCTTCAAAGTAACCTCCATCCTAGTGCTGCAGTCATACTACTTAAGGAACTCCTCAGTCAACAGGTTTTAGTCCTCTTTAGTATACATGTCCAGCCTATGGTACCAATCTATTACAGGCCTTGTCAAACTCAAACAAAAGTGCTCCACCTTTTGCTTCTTAGTCAAAGTGGTCCCCTTCATGAGTAGCGTGTATTATTTGACATGCATCTAAAGATCTGAAGTGCCATCAAACCTTGGCAGATCAGGCATTTTACATCTCTAGGGCAATGGCTTATCTCCATCCAAGTCCCTATCCTCAGGGTTCATAGCCTTAATTTTCTCCTCCATCTTCTTGAAGGCCGGATCCTCGATACTAAAACCTTTAATCCTCATGTTTATCACTGGGGGGATATATTCTTTATCTTTCTCTTTTATGAAATCATCTTCAAGATCATGCCTCCTTTCTCTCTTAGGTGGGTCTTGAAGCACAGTAGCATCAACTACAAAGTGTTCCCAATATGCATTGGTTTTGTTAGAGAGTATGCCCTAGAGCCCATTTAATAGGGATGTATTTCATATGTATGAACTCATATTCTTAATAAAAGCCATCATTTATTTATTAATGCTATGTTTGTAAATCTTAAATTAATAAATGAAGTCCTAGATATTATAAACACAGTGCAACGGCAATCATGAAAGTGTTTATGATATAAGATGTCTATTGCATGCAAATGTGTTAATATCTAAATATCCCTAGTCATAGAATTAATAAGATAGAACATTGTTAATTCGGACATACTAGCACATGTTATGCTTCTTGAATGGTTCAAGTAGTGGTTCTCATAACTGTAATTATGGAAGATAATCAAAGCTAACATATGGATGCTTGTTAGAAGAACAAGTTCATTGGAGACCTGCAAAGAGAATCCTCAAATAGATATTAAATCTATGTTAGTGAGGAATCTCTTTACAGCAGTTGTGCAAGTATCCTTAGACTTGAGATCGCCAAAGTTATCTTAAGTAGCAAGTGGTATACTTTGACTCCATAACTGATTACTTCCAACTAGGGGTGAACATAGTTAGGAGGTTGGGTATATCATGACCTACTTGAAGATATTTGAGTGATTAACAAAGAATTTACCATCCCAGATTTATTAAGGAAAGTTATCTCTCATGATTCTATAATTACCTTATTCAGAGAATCTCTGGCCAGAGTAATATGCTAAGATGGATAGGGATCCATGAAAGGTATTTTGGGAACAATGGTTAAATTAATAGAACATAGATAATTAAATTTATATGAGTTGATAGAAATCCATACTCATAATCTAATTGAGATAAGAGTGGTGAAAGGAGTAATTACACGGTAACTGTTTCTATGGAAGGGTATAGTCAAACCACTTGACTTTCCAAATATTTGGGTAGTCATGATACCTAGCTAGAGGCCAATCATGACTTGTATAATAGTGTATCATAAATATCAATAGGGATTGATAAAATGATTTAAATAAGTTTAAATCATATGAGTTTTGAATAGAACTCACAATTACATATTATACTGCCAATATGGACAAGAACCCAATAGGTCACACATATATAGAGAAAATGATAAAATGGTAAAATGACAAGGATAATAATATTTGATATTATTAAGGGAATAGGGAAGTGAATAAGAGAATAATTAATTAAAGATTTTAATTAATTATGATCAAGTAAAATTATTTGCAAAACTTTTTAGAAATGTTCTATAAAATGGATCTAATTGAAATAATGTATTTCATAATTAATTATTATTGGACTATTAGTGTTATAGGGCTGATATAATAATTAATAGATCCATTGGAGAAATTAAAAGGGGCCCAAAGAATTGAGGTTAGCGCAGAAACCCTCCAAAGGAAGGGTTTCATGCCACCTTCTAATAGAAGGCCTTAGAGGCCTAATTCTTGGACCAAAATAAATTAAATATATTTTATAAGTGTTATGGAGCCTACATATTTAATTTGGATAGATTTGGAATTCATTTGAGTGATTAAATCCAAGTATATGCTCAAAAGGCATAGTTTGTGGGTTTTGTGCATAGTCTTTTGTGAAAGGACTTTAATTGGATTTAATTGAGCCCAAATAAATTATTAATAATTCTAGAAGCCAAATTAATATTTCTCCAGCAATTTTAAAGATCCCAATCCTATTATGAAGTTAGAATTTTTACTTAACTATAAATATCCAAGTGATGGGATTTTAGGGTTAAGTGAACAATTAAGAGAAAAAGATTTTCTCTCATTCTCAAAACCTAGCCGCCACTTCCCCCTTGCTAGCATCAAGGGATTTCGTCCAGTCTTGTATTCCTCCATTGTTGGTTCATTCAATCCTTCTCTAGTGTGGATTACTTATTGGAGGTGTTCAATTTTGGACACTATGGTTTGCGATAACCGGTGAGAATCACTATAAGAAAAATACAATTTAGCAACGAAAAATTGATATTTTCCATTGCTAATACAAAATAGCAACGAAAATTAGCAATGAAAATTTTCGTAGCTAATCCAACGGTTGCTATTTTTTAGCAACGAAATTTCATTTCCGTTGCCAAATTTAGCAATGGAAAATGAATTCCGTTGCTAAATTCAACAAGCTCATTTTTGGTAAATTGGTAATTTTTAGCAACGGAATTTACTTTTCCGTTGCTAAAATTAGCAACAAAATTGATTTTTTCGTTGCTAATTTTAGCAATGAAATTGACTTTTCCGTTGCTAATTTTAGCAACGGAATTTCAATTTTCATTTTATCAACGGAAAAAAAAATTCAGTTGCTAATTTTAGCAACCAAAACTCAAATTTGTTTTTTTATAAGCTACATAATTTTATTTCAAACAACAGGATGCAAAATAGCTACTCAAAGAACAGATACATACTGACAAAGCCAAGAACAAAGTGAGGAAACAAAATCTCTACCTAAGAAATGAAACAATAAAGACAAGTGTGATTAAAAGTTGTTGTGTTCACTAGGAGAGCAAGTCATTAAAATTAAGTTTATATTTGCATGGAAATGAAAAGCCATATCTCACATTAAATTAGGTGAATGTGTAGCAGGAATACATATAGCTTCTTTGATTTAATTAGATCAACATATGAAAATAACATATGACACACTAGTTGTTCATACAAATTAAAGCACAAAAAAAAGGTAAGCAAACCACCAAACATATGTAAATAAGCAACAAACACATATAATTCAATAGATTATGGATAAAATCAACAATTACCAACAATTTATCATCAAAAATATAAATAATAAAAATCCTAAATTAAATTAGAATTTAAGAAGAAATGAAGAAATCTAACATAAAGCCTAAATGGATTATTTTTATGATACAGACTATTTTGGTCATAACTTTTGCTACAAGTGTCAGATTTCTTATTATAATATATTTTCGGAAAGCTTGTTTCGAGACGATCATTTTTTACGAAGCAAAGATTTGGTAACAGCATTTTTTGGGCCTAAAAAATAACGTTTAGGTTGTAATTTTTTAGTTTAAAGTTTTTAGGGTTTTTCAGGGACATTTGGTCTTTTCTTGTTTTCACTCATATAAATTATTTTCTTTCCCTAGTTCAAGTGAAAGGAATCCATATCTTAATCACATAATTTAATAATAAATTTAAATATAATTATTTATTATTTTTAATTAAATCTATGGAAAATCCTAACCACTATCTTTTATATACCAAAATTATGGACAATTCCATATCACAAAACACAATCTAAATTCATTGTGTACAGCAACTGATTCTATAAGTATTCAAGCTTGTATACTACAAAAGATTATTTGCATCAATAACAACCAAGGTAAGTCGATGAAACACAATATTTGAAAAGAAACGCATTGCTTAGTTCTCGCAAATGCAAAAAGCCAAAAAATGAAACTAACCTTCTCATCAATTCACATCAAAGAACTTAGTTGATTATTTAAAATTCGAACAACCACATCCAGTGGAGTCATCCTATCAATTGTATGAAGTTCCACACCCTAAGCAAATCAAAAGATGAGCATCATCTCGTATTAGTAAATACCGAAATGCAGACAAGGTATTTTGAAAATACCTCCCCTTGATGGGTCTTAATTAAATTGCACATATTTGTAACTCTCTCTTTTCATTACATGCACACAAACATAAACAAAAAAATATCCACATTTATATGTCTAGGTTATAGATGCAAGCATGCTTTGACAAATTTAAAGAAAACAACATAGAGTATAAGGAGAAGAGAAAAAAGTAGCATCTAAATATATCAGTACCCCCTCAATAGTCTTTCCTATTATTTCAGATGGTAATTTTGGTGTGGAAGAAATAGCACCACCAACACTTGAACGTGTCCTATATAATAAGCAAGAATATGAGATCATAAATGCAGCTATTATCCATCACGAGGAAACTTCATGTTCATTCCATGTCTTCAACCAAAATGTATGCAATATATAAAAAAATGCACAAGGCAAACGAAACTGAAGCTAATTCATAGGTAAAAAACATATGTAAGACTAGTATATGTAAAAGGGACGGATCTGGGGAAGAGTAAAAGAGAAGAAGATAAATAAAAATTGAAGAAACACAAAAGATCAAACAAAGAAAGACTTATCGATCAACGGAAAGTGGCAAATCTGATCGGACGATAAGAAAATGTGTGCTTGAAGACAAGAAGAAAAGTGGCAGATTGTGAACAAAATGAAAATGGTAGGAAGAAACACAAAAATCAAGCATAAAAATACTTACCGATCACCGAAAAATGGCAAATCTGAGGAAGAACAAATGGCAAGAGAAAATGCAGAACGTGAAGAGAAGAATAAACATGGCAGATCGTGAAAAAAAAATAAGAAAAAGAACAACAAAATGAAGAAACACGAAAGATCAAGCATAAAAATACTTACTGATCACAGGAAAGTGGCAGATCTGAGGAAGAACGGATGGCCACAGAAAATGGCTGAGTGTGAAGAGAAAAAGAAAATGCCAGATCATGAAGAGAAGAACAGAAATAAAAGAAATAGGGTTTTTTTCTTATTTATATTCTTTTTTAGCAACGGAATTTAATTTTGTTGCTATTTTAACAACGATTTTAAATTTAGCAACGAAATTTAATTCCATTGCTATTTTAACAATGATTTTAAATTTAGCAATAGAAATTAGCAACAAAAAAAATTTTCTTGCTAAATATGGCGACACTTGACAGCGGAAAAAAATTTTGGATGAAAATTAGCAACGAAAATTAAATTCCATTGCTAAAATAGTAACAGAATTGAAATTCCGTTGCTTTTTATTTTGAATTTAGTGAAGATATTATTTTTTGCAATGAAATTTATATTTTATTGCTAAAATAGCAACGAAAAATAATTTCGTTGCAAAAATAGCAACGGAAATTGAAATCCATTGCTATTTTAGCAATGAAATTTAAAATTCATTACTATTTTAGCAACGGAATTAATTTTCGTTGCTATTTTAGCAACAGATTTAATTTTCGTTGCTAATTTTCATCCCAAATTTTTCCTACTGTCAAGTGCCGTCATATTTAGAAATGATAATTATTTTCCGTTGCTAATTTCTATTGCTATATTTTGGCACTAAAATCTCCTCCCTTTTTATCAACGGAATACAACCATTTTATATTACGTTGCTAAATTCCTAAAACTTTAACCAATTTTAGCAAAAAAATTGATTTTTCATTGCTAAATAGCAACGAAATTGGTATTCCATTGCTAAATTAGCAACGGAATGAATTTCGTTGCTATTTTGCTATTATCTTGTAGTGAAGGAAAATCAACTGTTCAACCAAAATCAAAGGTGATTTTTCTTGTTCTCATTAATATGTATATTGTAAATTCATGGCAAGATCATATCTATTGGTTAAAAAATTTTAAATTTTGCTTATATATAAGATGCATGTAATCGATAATTCCCAACATGGTATCAGAGCCTCAGTTTTGCCATGAATCTACAATTCTATATTTTTGCGAAATAGTTTTTATTTTTGAGTTATTTATTTCATGAACTTTAAAATATCATATTTGATTGTTCATGAATGAGAAATATTAATTTCTGGATGTATGTAATCAAATATATAAAACAAAAAATAAAAACGATTTTTTTGAGAAAAGAATTATGGCTTTGGCGTGAATGGCTTTGATTTTTCAATAAATTTTAGGGGCTGTTCTAAATTAAATTTTTATTGATCCACTCTAAAATTATTTTGATGATAATTTATTTGTTTAATATGTGATATTAAGCCATAGTATCAAACAAAATTAAAATCGAACACATTTTGCATGAAAACTAGTTTAATCGAAAAGTTCGATAAATTGGTGTTCTTGGTGTTTTCTTGTTTAGAACGATTTTTAATATTCTAAATATGATATATCTGATATATTAATGTATTTTTAATTAATTGGATTAATTAAAATGGGCCTTAAATTAATTGGATTAATTTTAATTCATTAAAACCACTTAATGGGATTAATTATGTTTACGGAATTGATTTAAATTAGTGAATGACTTGGTGGGCCTAAGGAGCTAATTTAAATTAAATATTATAAACTACAATTAAGTTTATTAATGCATTTTAAGGGCTGGAGTGGGCTTGGCTCATTCCAAAAGGCTCAAATAGTCCAATAGACACAAAACTAGTTGGTGTGTGAACACATTTTAGGATTTATTGTGTGGGTTTCGGCCTACCCTTTATTTTAAGTCCAAAATTGATTCTTTAATTATTTAATGTGATTAATTAATTAAATAATCAATTAATAATTAATTAATAATCAATTGGATTGATAATTGAGATAAGAACACATGCATGAAAAAAGGTTTCCTAAAATAAAAGTTTTCAAAATGAAAAAAGTTTCCTAATTTGATCACATTATCAAAATAACTCAAAAGTAAGTTTCAAGACTTGAAATAAAGTTAGTAATCCATTATATTTTTTACTTTGTGCATTAGAAATACATATAAGGGTGTATAATTGACATAATGGATAGTTATGGACAAGGCCCAATGTGATTGAGCATAATGCATGTTTCGCCCCAATGGCACTACAAAAAAACTGCTAATTAGCGACGAAATTTTCCGTCGCTAAAGTAATTTAGCGATGCCACAACGAACAATCGCTAAAAGCTCAGTTGTGAATATATTAGCAACGGAATTCCAAATCAGTCGCTAATTTAGCGACGAAAAATTTCGTAGCAAATTTTTTTTTCCGTCGCTAATTTATATTTATAATTAGTCGTTGAATTATAATAATAATATTTAGCGACTATATTTTCCGTCACTAATTATTATTGTATCAATAACGACAGATTGCCACTAATAACTCCCATCACTAAATTTGTCGCTAATTATTTGTGAAATTCTTATTCTTACATATTAGCGACAAGTATGTTATCGCGAAAATCCATCGCTAAATTATAGCAAATTTTAATTTTTTTCATTATTTATTAATTTTCATCTTATACACAATAATGATCACACATATACATACACATATATATTTATTCCAAAACACATATATAAAAGTAATTGAAATCGTACATAATGTTTGATAAAAGTAATTGAAATCATACATAATGTCATCTGACAATCTCTTAAAACAATACAACAAAATACTAATAATATGCTCCTAAATAACATCAACAATTGTTCCTTCTTCTGCTTCTCATCTTCACTTTCAATCAATTTTCACACTTTCCTTTATTGCATCAATTAGCGACTAAAATTAGCGACGGCACCATTTTCGTCGCTAATTTTGCAACGGATTCGCGACTGTTTTATAATTTCATCGTGAGAAGGATATTTTTTATTTTTTGCGATGAAATAGCGACGGAATTAATAAACAGTCACTAATTATTGGCGGAAAGTATACGCGCCATGTTTTGCGATGGAATTAGCGACAAATTTTTCCGTCGCTAAATTTTATAATTTTTTATTCATGAAATTAGTTCCATAAATTTTAGCGAGTAACATTTTAGTCGCTAATTTTGGAGTTAAAATTTAGCGCCTTTTTTGCGACGGTTTAGCGACGGAAATTTTTCTGTCGCTAATTAGTATTTACAATTAGCGACGGAAGTATTTAGTCGCTAATCCATTGCAAATAAATTAAAAAATAATTTTTTTAATTTCACTCCCATGGTTTATGTATAATTTCAAGTAATTTTAATATAGACCATATAAAATGAATATTTTCTTTTGTAACAGAAAATTATAAATTATTTTATAAGTTGATAATAATTTTTTCTCAATTATACCAAAATCTAATGTTATTTATTTAGAAAATTTACATTTTTAATCATAATAATAAACTAATTGTTACGATTATTATATATTTACGTGTTCAAGATTAATAAAAATAAATATTTATAAAATTTATTATTTCGTTTAAAATAATAATAAAAAAATTTGTCATTTATTTTTATTTTAAAAAATTTAAATCAAATATTAAATTATTAGGAATTAAATTGATTTGTTTATCAATTATCCCAATTTTTAAAGTGTCCAAAGACTATTGAATATGAAATTCGGGCTTAGTCAGCATGAAATATTTTGAAAGACCACGGGACATAGTTTCAATTAAAAATTTGTATTGTTCGCACAAAATTGTTAGTTAGAATTATTCATCGCTATTTGTATCAAATTTAAAAAGGTGACATAAAAATTTTGAACTCTTATCCAAATAGGAGCCTGAGGCCTAATTGAATATTGGATTTAGTAATGAATAAAGAATCATGATTAAAGAGAGACCAAAATAAAGATCTCCGAACCTAATTTTCTCATTCTGTCGGAAATATTTCAAAATTATTGTACATAAATATTGCTAATTTGCCTTAAATATAAGCATTTTATTAATTTCATACTTTTATCAAGTTAAAAACGGGTTGCACACCATTAGATAAGATGTTATCTTTCAATACGACCGCAAAAACCACTCGTATCGCCATAGTTAAAATATCTTTAAAGTATAAATACTTTCTATTAATTTTCTTTTATATGATTTTAATACTAGGAATCAGAAAGCTTAATTTGAGAAGATCTTTATTAGTTTTATTAAAAACTATTAATATAGTTATTTTATATGTCATTTGATAATTTATAAGAATATCTAAGCTAAAAACTTTAATTATCGGTGGTTTAAAATAGTTACTTTATATTAGATAAGAAATTATACAATCAGTGGGTGATTCATGCCTATGGTACAAAACAAAATATCAGGATAAAACAGGCTTAAAAAAATTGGCGAAAAATACTGCCAGTGTAGTTTCGATTGGACATAAAAATGTTTGGACACTTTTCTCCAACTATAAAATGTGGAACACTGCCAGAGTTGGATATAAGCCATGGCAAATCACAAATCACTATTGAAAATATCATTTAATTTTAATAATATTCTATAGACAATAATTATAAAATAATTTTTATAATAAATATGCATTCAATATATATATATATATATATATATATATATATATATATATATATATATATATATGAATTAAATTAATAGTAATATATAGAAATGGGTCAAATTAATAGTAAGTTGCAAATTTCGTTTGGTTGAGCCATTAGTTAATTGAATGGGGATGTGGTTTGGCCCATTTACTTCTCCATGTTGCAATTGGGAATATAAATAACAACTTGTGTATTTTTTTTATTTATGTTTAAAAGCTTGAGAAGGCCAAACCCTATTGCTACTTTTCTTCTTCCTTCAGTGCCGTCCAGAACAAGCAGCCTTCTCTTCTTCCTTCTGTGCCTTATGATGCTTGCATTATGAGGCTCTAGATCTGTTAGAAGAATCTGAAGGTTATTTTGTTAAGAGGATCTTCAACAATTTTGCTGAGATCTTCAACAAGTAATATTTCTTTCTTTTTCTAAAGTTTTTTGTCTTCAATCTTTACCTGTTATGTTCATCTTTATTTTTTAGTTTCATTTTATGTGGGTTTTGTCTTTTAATTTTTTTTGCATTTTATTTTTTCTTCTTTATTGAATGCTCAAGTTTTTTAGAGCTCTGTTGAGCTCTGTCGGCATTTGTGATTTGGGTTTTTTTTCTTGGTTCTATTTTTGTTTTAGGATATGGTGCATGAGGTTTGAGGGTTGTCCAGCAAGGATATTCTTGTTGCAGTTGGGCTATAACTAATCTTACAACTCTTGATTGTGAGCACAGGGGATTAAGCCACGTTTTCTCTGTTGAGCTCTATTGAGCTTGGCACATATAAACTAAGTCATGATGACAATATATGCACCAGTTGTATATCTATATAATAGCATCATGCAATCTGATAGTAAGTAATATGGTCTTCATGTGGGATGGATAATTTTTGGGTTGATCTATGTTTTATCAAAATGTAATTCAAAAATAGGCATGTCCTTCCCTTCCCAAATGCCATCTCACAAAAGTCAACAAGAGTCGTTGATAAGTATCTTCTTGAAAACCAATCTTGTTGTTTGATAAACATACAATTCGTTTGAATTTTTGATGTCGGTTATCACTTTGGCCCTTTCAAGATTAACTAAATAATTGGATTATCATATCCCAAACCCTAAAACCCTTTTGAGGCTAGCTGAATTCCAATCTATGTTATTTGTATGTTGTCTTCTGGATAGTCACTCTCATTTCCACTTCATGATGGCTATTGCTTTCACCCTTGCAAGTTTGTTAAAATAGTTGGATTATCATATCCTAAACCCTTTTTAAGGCTTAATGAATCCCAATCTATGTTTTCAGTATTCTGACTTGTAAGATAAATTGGTCTTGGCGCACAAATTTGCATGATTGTAAAGTTTTCTTTGACCTGTAATAAGTTCCCATTATACATTTATTCTAGAGATGATAAGGTAAGTGTCATTGAAGTATTATGCATGTTGTTTGAGACCTGGTTAGGATTATTTTAATGTATATACTTAAGCTGATATTGCACCAGCAAATGGATTATTTGTTTCCTTGATTCTATTATATTTCTTTTTTATGTTTGGCTGGATTCAATAGTGGGGCCTCAAATTGGATAATCTGGAGCTTTTTTTTATTTCGATTTTCTTATTTTTCTTATTTTTCTTAAATTGTTGGCCTTTCAGGTCTCTGTTCTGGTAGACAAAATATTAAAGAATGTAGAGTATGATGCTTTAAGGGTTGTCTTTAACAAGTTCGATTCTATTGTCTCTTTTCTGCCAACCATTTCAACAGTTTCATCCCCTGAGGTACTTAAGAATGCTGGCCCTAATAGTTGCTAATGGTTTATAGTCCCTCCATTTCATATTAAGTATCCATTTAGAGTATTTCACTAGAATTAAAAAAATCATTAATTAGTTTTTCACAATGCCGCATTGGGTTCATCGACATTTGATCCCACTGTATTTACTCTTTTATGAATAAAAGCAGATCTCATTATCACAAATATAATAGTTAAGGTCATCTTTAAAATAATAATTCACAATTTTGGATATTAACACAAGTTAAATAGAGTTACATTAGGAAATTTAGAAGTAGCTTAATAATGGAAAATGGACTATAAATTGAGTAAATCTTCTCATTACAAGTGTAATTACTGCTGTTAGTAGTTTTTTTACTGTTGTTAGTACAAATCATAGGAAATCATTTATAACCCAATTTAAGACCATTTTGCTAGTCATAACACCCATTTTACTTTCCTATTCCCAGTTACTTTAATTCTCCACCATAAATGCTGAAATGGGATGGAGGAATTTTTATTGAGTCATTAAAAAAAATACTTTAATTCTCTTTGATAAATAAATTCTCTAATTATTACAAAAATCTGAATTGACCCATTTATCTTGTAGGTTTTTTCATCAATAATAATTAATAAATTACATTAAATTCTGTGGTCTAATATGCCACTACTTTGATGTATGTTTTCTTTCATTGCAAGTTAAAATTTTCAAAAATAAGTTTGTACTTATAATGTTAATGTCTAAGCTAAAATGGAGCATGAACTGAACTACTCTTAAGGTCTGATTTTGTTTATAAGTTGCAATGCTCATTAGATTATTCTCTAATCATTTTATTTGATGATCAGCTGTTTTTTTATATTTTATTGTCTTGTCAAGTTTACAACTCATTACATTTCACTGTAATCCATCATTTGACTGATTTTTACTTTTGTTGTGTTTTTTAAGTTACCTCAGGGTGAGGGGTGGTGTGCAATTTGATGTTTGTGAGAGAGGGAACTGTGTACACCAAAATACTTCTATGCTTTGATTGAATACTTAAGGGAGAGAGGGAACATGGAAATCTAAACTTGTGTGCTTAGCATGGTTATTAAAAATTGATACATAACGACTGGTTAAATTTAAAACATCACGACCTATTTTTTATTTTAATAGATAAATTCTCAAAAATATATAAATTGTTTATATTATATATAAAATCATAAATCAAAATTGATTTACGGCTAAAATGTATGATATGGTATTTGTTTATTTTACACTTGCAATTTCAAAAAATACTAATTATTTTCTTTTTTCATGTACAATTTTGTATCTTTTAAAATTTCTCTTTCATTCTTCACTTTTCTTATTATTGTCTATACAAAATATTTTTTATATTGGGCTATAAAAATTACAGAAACCTTATCCTCCTTTACATTGTCAAAGTTGATATCTTTCTTGTCTTTCATGGCTATGAGGGCTGCTGGATCCGTCTGGTTTAGCCCAATAATGCCACATGGGAATGTGGATAGGTTGGATTTGATGTCTAGGCGGTGTGGGTTTGGCTTAGATATCAGAAGCAGTTGGGATTTTGATAGGTTTCCTAAGCTGGAATGTTGTTGCTTGGCTGCTTTAACTCATGGAGCTGTCACCCTAGTGATATAAGGATTTAGTTATTAAATTTCTTGGGAGATGAAAAATGGGCTGAGGTAGCAACAGATTTGTGAAAATAATGATAGAACTACCCTTCTTTTTTATGTTTTGTTTCACCTGAATTTTGCATTTCTTTATTAATAAACTCATTATCTTCAATCTCTAGTATAAAATTATAGTTATTGTTGATTAAGTAAGATTTATAGTCTTGATTTCTTGTTATACTACATTATCTGCATGTTATAAGTTTTCTAATTAATTTGGTATGCTTAATCTTTCTTAAATTTTTGATGTGTGGCTGTAGTTTCCTCTATTCTGCAGAAACTGAAATTGCTATTTTTTATGCGATGTTTCTGTTATCCCTCCCTCATGTGCGGTCAGTGGCTTTAATTATCTTTTTTTTCTTGAAAGTCATAGGCTTAGTTTATAAAACAAATCAATGATAAACAATCATATGTGTGAATTAAAAACAGTAATTCATTGTTATCTTAATGTTTTCTACCATAATAGTTAGATTTTTATCAAGCTATTGGAAATTTGTCCTCACTTTGTTAAAATTTAAAAATGTAGATTAAATGGAATCCTCATATCATAATTGGATGTATAATCGGTGTGATAATATGGGAAGGACTAATTCCTCATTCATATATGGAATGGAGACCTTTGTTAAATTCACCATTTCTCATCCTGAAGAAATGAGTGGTGACCATAATAGATGTCCGTGAAAAAACTGTAAGAATCAAAGGTTCCTTGACGTTGACACTGTTAGATATCACCTATTACGTGTGGCATTTATTGAAGATTATTTGGTTTGGAATTGCCATGGAGAGATAAATGTGATGGGTTATGAAGAAAAACCTTTTGAATTAATCAATGAAACAAATTCAAATGTGGAGGCAATTAATTCGTACCAGCAAATGATATTTGATGTATGTGGGCCTAATTTGCAATTTGACACTCAACATTAGCATTTTAATCTAGAAGATCAAACTATTGGGAATCTCGACCTACCTAGTACATCGAATCCTAACCAACCGGGTCCATCGAATCCTTTCATAAATTCAGTGGATGAGAGGCCTAATCCACAATGTCAACAATTTTATGATCTTTTGGAACCTGGTAATGCACGGTTGTATACTGGTTGTGATAACCATTCTCAGCTTTCTATAGTTGCTAGGATGTTGCAAGCCAAATCCGAGTTTAATCTACCAGAGAGGTTTTATGATGTAAATGTCCAACTATTTAAGGAAGTTTTGCCTGAAGGCAATATATTGCTTGAAAATTTTTACCAAACTAAAAAGCTTGTTCGAAGTCTGGGATTACCTGTCCAAAAAATTGATTGTTGTTTTGAGGGATGCATGTTGTATTGGCGTGAAGAAGAAAACTTAAAGCATTGTAAGTTTTGTAATCACCCTAGATACAAAATGCGTGTTGGATGCCGAAAGCATAGATTCAAGGCTTATAAAAAGATGTATTACTTTCCTCTGATACCTCGGCTGCAACGATTATATCAATTAAAATCGACAGCATCATATATGAGATGGCATCATAATCATGTCCAAAAGGAAGGGATTATACAGCATCCATCAAACTCTCTAGCTTGGAATTATTTTAACGAAACTCATCCTTCTTTTAGTGCTGAGCCTAGAAATGTCGGGTTAGGGTTATGCACAGATGGTTTTCAGCCATTTGAACAATATGGTAGGAAATACTCTTCATGGCCAATAATTCTCACGCCTTATAACCTCCCACCTTGGATGTGTATGAAGGAGGCTTATATGTTTCTAACTATCATTGTTCCTGGCCCTAAAAATCCAAAGCAAAAAATTGATGTGTACCTACAGCCCTTGATTAATGAGTTGATCGAATTGTGGGATAATGGGGTGTCAACATATGATGTGTCAAAGAAGCAAAACTTTCAGATGCAAACTGCTTTGATGTGGACAATTAATGACTTTCCAGCATATGCAATGATGTCTGGTTGGAGTACATTTGGAAAATATACATGTCCTAATTGTATGGATGAAACACAATCATTTAGACTAGATAGTGGTGGCAAACAAAGATGGTTTGACAATTATAGGAAATTTCTTCCTCACGATCATCCATTTAAAAGAAATCGTCAGAACTTCACAATTGGGCATGTTGAAACAAGGACACCACCACCAATTAAAACAAGAGAAGAAATGCAAGATGAAATTGATCAGTGGGGTCTACTCAAAGTGACTGAACTTGATGCAAATGAGATTAATGGGATCATATGTCAGTCTTGCGGTTGGAGGAAATGAAACATCTTTTGGGATTTACCTTATTAGAAGACAAACATGATTCGCCACAATCTCGATGTCATGCATATTGAAAAAAAATGTATTTGACAATGTGATTAACACAGTTTTAAATGTGTATGGGAAAACCAAAGATAACATAAAAGCACGGATGGATTTGAAAAAATATTGTTGCCGTCCCGAGTTGGCATTGGATCCAGAAACTGGCAAATATCCAAAAGCTTGTTATACATTGGATAAATAGTCAAAACAAGTATTATTTGAATGGTTGAAAGAACTCAAGTTTCCAGATCGATACGCTTCAAATTTGGGTCGTTGTGTCGACATGACAAAGCATACATTATTTGGAATGAAAAGCCATGATTGCCATGTATTTAAGCAACGATTGATTCTGGTTGCCTTTCGTGAGCTACTTTCTCCCAATGTTTGGCAGGTTCTTACAGAGCTAAGCTTATTTTTTAAGGATTTGACATCCACTGATCTTTGAGTTGATGACATGGAGGCATTGGAATCGAATATCCCATATATCATTTGCAAGTTGGAAAAGATATTTCCTCTGGCATTTTTTGACTCAATGGAGCATGTAGTGATACACTTACCCTATGAAGCAAGGGTTGCTGGTCCTATTCAATATCGATGGATGTATCCATTTGAGAGGTAAGTGTTTATAATAAGAAAGTTTTAGATGCAAAAATTGATTATCAAAGATGAGTTTCAATTAATTCTTGATCTTCCAAATGCAGGTTTCTTCGATCTCTAAAAAAGAAAATTGGAAACAAATCTACAGTTGAGGCATCTATTTGCAATGCTTACTTGCTTTCAGAGTCATCCAACTTTTTTCACATTACTTTGAACCTCATGTCAGTACTCAACATCAACGTGTATCGTATAATGATGACGGTGGTTATAGGGAAAACATAGATGAAAATTTAACAATATTCACTTACCCAGGCAGATGTAGCTCACAACTAATGGAATGAGCCTTAACATCAGATGAGTATAAGGCAGCTCATACTTATATTTTACTAAATTGTGAGGAGGTTGATCCATTTTTGAGGTAAAAATTTTGTTATTATTTTATATTCTGACATTAACATGGATGACATCTTAAGTTTTTTAACATTACTTCAATGAAGCATATATTGCAAGAACTTAAATCAAAAGCACCCTGATCTTACACCAAGTCAAGTTAATGCAAATATTGAGAATTACTTTGCAGATTGGTTTGAATTATATGTAAGCCCATTCCAATGAAATTTAATATATATTTATCTACACTAAACACATTAATCTCATTTTAGAAACTAAACTAATATTATCTTGTGTATGTTTTATTTTCAAATAGGTCCATTACAATGAAATTGACAATCAATATCTTCATAGTTTGTCACAACGACCATTACAAAGAGTGAAGTGCTACTCGATTTATTTTGTAAATGGATTTAAATTTCACACTAAAAGCCATGGTTCTGGGAGACGTTCAATAAACAGCGGAGTTTGTGTAAAAGGCTCTAACTCAGGGGATAATATTTGCGATTACTACAGATGGATTGAGGAGATAATAGAGTTAGAGTACCCTTCAGAGCCAATAAAGCGGACAGTATTATTTAAGTGTGAATGGTATGATCCGACTTTAGATGTTAGTGTTAAGGTTCATAGCCAATACGGTTTGGTTGACGTTAACCAGCATCATCGGTTCAACAAATATGAACCATTTATCCTAGCAATGCAAGCAACTCAAGTGTATTATGCTAGATATCCTACATTGAGATTAGATAGAGCAAATTGGTTAGCGGTGTTCTCGGTTAAGCCAAGGGAGATCATTGAGACATCTGAGGTTAGAGATGACTCAACAATTGCATATTCTAATGCATTTCAAATTGAAGAAGCCGGTGTGCATGGGATTAATATGGATGTCGACACTGAAAAGTATATAGATTTGCATGACCCTTCAGGAGAGGTAATTGAAATTGACAACCTTAATGCAGTTGTTCAAGAAATTGAAGAGGAAGATGAAGATGAACAAGAATTTACAGATTATAATAGCAGTAAAGATGACGAAGAGGAATTTAGATATACATCAGATAGTGACTAATTGTTTATCTTAGAAATGTATTGTGTAACACAAGAAATAAATGTTGTTTCAGAAAATTGGTACATTAGGTGAGTTTATACTCTCCTCCCATCTTGGAAATTGTAGTTAAATTAATTACTCGGGTTCTTTGGTTGATGGTTGCATATTTTGTTCCATTCTCTACCCATTACATTGGATGTTGCATGCTTGTGGGTTAATTATAAGCCTCTTCATACCTTGTTTTTTTATCTTAATTTCTCACTGGTCCATGTAAGTTGCATTTTTTTATATAGGTATGGCACGAGGTAGAGGACGACATAATGCTGGGAGAGGACGTCGTGGGGGTCAATCTCAAGTGGATTCAACTAATCCACCTTATGGAGGTATGCCAGATATCCATGGAGATCCTGCAACATCTATTGTTCCACATCCTCCTATTAGATCATGTAACCCACCGAGTTCCAACCCAAATCCTCCTGCAATTGATGCTTCATCTTCTGGACACCATGTAGCATCAACTCCATCTCCGCACACTGCCAACAGCACTACATCAACGACATGTGAGGAAAGTAATGGAACAAATAATAAGTTATACATAATTATCAACGAAAATGGAATGTAAGTACATCCGTCCTATCAAACTGTGAAAGTGTTAAGAGGTTAAAAGTAATTGTATAACTTCAAAACTTTATTATAATTCATTTTTTAGGTTGGAACCTTCCTCTTAGTGCTCAAGGTTTATATATAGCAGCTTTTACCAGCGGATAAATTTGAATGGAGTTAGTTGGAAGGAGGTTTCCAAAGAGACCAAAGAATTTTATTGGGGAGAATTTAAGGTAATATATATATATATATATAATCAAACTTAATGGTTATTTTCATTCATAACATAGGCATTCAAGTTACATTGAGTTTATACTTGTATCTAATTGCACACTACTTGTAATATAATTATAGAATAAGTGCTATTGGGATCTTGAAATCAATGATCTAATTAAGATAAGTTGGGAGACAAAAGCTGCCATTCGTTACAAGGATTTCGTTTACCGTCAAAAGGAGTCCAAAGAAAAGTCGATAGGCTTTCCAGAACCTGTTTGGACTAGATGAAAATAGATTTTCAATTTCCCTACACACACTGAAGTGTCCAAGCAAAAAAAAGCTTAATCATTGTGGAGGATCTAATCAAGATAAAGCTTCGGGATCATATACTGGTGGTTCAATTTCTATTACTGAGCATATGTCACGAATGGTTAGTATATTATTATCTCTCTATTTCTGTAACATCAAATATTTTGTTTATTAGATGCTAGTTATTGTTGATGATATGCCTATATGGGAACTTGTTATTACTAATATACTTAATAGCTGGTTACTGTTGATGATATGCCTATATGGAAGCTTGCTATTACTAATATACTGAATAACATGTTTTTGTTGATGATATATCAGTTATTATTGATGATATGCCTATATGGGAGCTGGCTATTACTTATAATATACTTAATAGCTAGTTATTGTTGATGATATGCTGGTTATTGTTGATGATATATTGGTTATTATCGATGATATGACTATATGGAAGCTTGCTATTATTAATATAATTAATAGCTGATTATTGTTGATGGTATGCTGGTTATTGTTGGTTATTGTTGATTATATGTTGGTTATTATTGATGATATGCTGGTTATTATTGTTGATGATATGCATATTGTTGCTTATATGCCTATATGGGAGCTTGCTATTTTTTAGACCGGTGATATTAATTGGTCATATGGTTATGGAACTTTGCTGGCCTTTTTTTGATATTTGTTTGTTTTAAATTGATTATATGCCTCTGGATCGAAGCTTGTCATATATAAGTTAAATCATTATTGTTCAAATCTAGGAGAAGCATAATGGTCGGCCACCTACGCTTCCCGAGGCCTTCGTTCACACACACACTCTAAATCATGATGAGAAAACTTATGTGGCTGAACGAAGTAAGCAATTGCATGTAAGTAATATAAAATTTATTACTTTTAGCCTTTACAATTATTTAAACATTCGTGTTTGTAAATTATGAGTTGTAATTTTTTACATTCTATAGGAAAGGTACGAGCAACTTCGAGATGAGCGATCAAAAGAGGAATCATTTGTAAATGAGACCAATTTATTTTATGAAGCTACACAACGCAATAAAAGAAGAAAATTATATGGATTGGGCTCATATGTCCCTCATGTTGGATCCAGTTCAGCTACATCACGCCGTAGCGAGTACAACACTTTAACCAAGGAAGATGTCAAGGAAATTGTCACAGAAACCATTCGAGCATTGTTTCCTCACTTGGGGATTCAACAACCAGCTGCTGATCAGCCTAATACTACTACTGATGGACCTGGACATGATGATGTTGCGCCTTTAGCTACACAAGATGATCATCTGCATAATGATTCTCCATCGGCTCATAGTGGTGGTTCTGCTTCCCAATGATTTTAGCCGCACTATATGTTTGATCGTTATTTTATTTAGATGAAACTATTGGCGCTAATTAGTACAATAATATTTGTTATTTTATTGTTTCATGACAGATTAAGGATAATATTATGTAATGTTTCAAATTATTATTTATATATGTGTATTTTGGAACATATTTTGATTCGGAATCAATATATATTTATATGTGTGAGATCATTGTTGTTTACAAGTTGAAAATAAATAAATAACGATCTTTGTATACAGGATTAAAATTTTAAAATACAGCAAAAGAAAATTTCAATTAATAATTTAGCGACGAATTTGCGACAGCAAATTTGTCACTAATATGTAATTAGCGACAAATATTTCGTCGCTAAATTTTACACTAAATTTTTATTTAACGATGGAAAATGTAGTTGTTAAATATTATTATTATAATTCGGCGACTAATTAGGAATATAAATTAGCGACAAAAATAATTTGCGACGAAATATTTCATCGCTAAATTAGCGACTGAATTTGAAATCCGTCACTAATGTATTCACGACTGGCCTATTAGCGACTGTTTGTCGCGGCGTCGCTAATTTTAATTAGCAACGAAAAACAGGTAATTAGCGACGAAATTTTTCATCGCTAATTAGCAGTTTTTTTGTTGTGATAGATGAGCTTGTTTTCCCTCAAATTCACAATCCACAAAAACACCAAAACCATCAGCTAAAAGGATTGAGGTCCAAAAGGGCACCTACAACATCAAAGCGCTATCAGCACACTGTGTTTAACATTTTAAGAAAGAAACTTAGTATTATATGTCCAACAAAACATAGGAGGTTGTATGCAAATCTATTCTGGCAATTAATAGCTAAATCTGCATAGAAAAGACCCTGCAAAAGGTTATTAAAGATATTCTTCCAATTTGAAAAGAAAGTCTTAGATGGTAAGTTAGGAGAAGAATGAGCTACTCATGCAGTCCTTAAATTGATGATTTGATTGGCATTTTAAAAGCAAACTTAGCCTTATAGTTATAACACTTAGTAGATTAGAAGCAACAATCATTGCAAGAGCAAGAGCAAAATTGCCACCAACAAGCTAAAATTGCATGGGAACTGCCATCATTGAGTAAAAATTTAGGTGAAGATGTACAGGAAACAAAATCAGAGAAGGAAAGGAAGAAGAAGTTATCAGATACATGTGTAAGTGCAACTCCACTTGATAAAGTAGTTGGCATACAGCAAAAAGTAGCCAATCCTATACCGAGAAAGATGAAGATTAACAAATTCTCCAAATAAGTAGTAATCACATTCAATACATGAAAAATTTATATCAATAGTAAGCTAATAAAGAAAAACGTATGGCTTTAGTCAAGTCAATGTACCTATTACAAACTCTTGAGGCACAAGGCGAACATGCAAAATTAGAAAAGAGAATAAAGGACTATATAGCAAGATTGAAGCCTAGAGAAAGAAAAATAAAACTACTGAGAAATGGTCAAAGTTATAAAATAGTACAACTGATGACCAATACATATAGTCACTTTCTGTTTTAGGCAAAACCTATGTTAAATTTCACAAAGTTATGCAACAAGCCAACAATTCCATGCTTGTAAGCTCATAGAATCATCTACGAATCCACACCAGCATCCAAGATCCCTAAAAAATTTAATGGCTTTATAGCCTTCTAACACCTTTTGGAGAAGCTTAGTGAAATCTCAGAAAAATTATTTTTCTCAAGCTCAATAGGTTGGTAGTTCAAGTTTAGATGCCAATAATTATTATATTTGTATTATAAGGCTCCCATGATAACAAGAACCTGGTGAAAGAGGGAAAAAAATAAAAGGCAAAGAGAAGAAAGAAGATATACAGAAAAGGGCACTCTAATCAAAGACATGCAGAAACAGAATAAATCAAAGCATGCATTTTGGTTGATGTAAAGACAGACAATTAGCAAGCTTGGCCAGCAGGGCTGCCTCAGAAGAGCCAACCTTGTCTCCCTTCTTAATAAGCTCTACAGGGGTGATAATTTCAATAGTACCCTTATTAATCTTGGTGGGAATATTGAGAATCTAATTTATACGAAGATTTATAAGCCTCAATGATTATAGGGAGCTTCAAATACCAAGCATAAAGAGTAAAGTAAAAGAACTTAAATAAAAACCTGGAAGAAAGAAGTTTGGGAGGGATCGAGCCCTGTGTTGCCAGAAGGAATGACAACATCAATTGGAGCAACCAAACCAACACGAGCAGGAGCTCCAACCTATTCATTCAGAAAAGAAAATACATTAAAAATGCAAGATAAATTACAAGAATGAAGATACAATGGAACAGCAACTCAAATCATAAAAAGATTGAAGTCTATTAGTAAAGAAACGAAGCCTGGGATAATTGAATTCTTAACATTCCACCCTCAATAAATTGAATTTTTAATTAGAACATTAATTTTTTTAAACAAAATGATATTGAAAGCCTGAAAATGGAGCCAAAGACAGTATAACATACAACAACTTCTGATCATTTCTCCCCAAGTCCCAAAAGCTTCAAACTAAAAGAAGCAATTGCTCCATGAAATAGTAAATAATAGTTTCAAATGTATTCTGAAAGTTTAGACCCTTCTATTTAACTTTCTGCCATACATACTACCATAATTAATAACCCGTAGCAAACTTTTAAAAAACTCTAATTCAATATATAGTTTCCAAGACTCATTCAACTTTATACATCAAAAAATCGACATATACAAAACCAAGTAGACCTGTCCAGCAAGAATCAAACCCATCATAGAAAGTGAAGTATGTACCAAATTGGATCGGTTTCCATCAAGAGGGACATATACCTATAATTTAATAGATGATTAATAGACATTTAATTGTTAATTTTATTTTTTAAAAAAAAAGAAAGAAAACTTTTTTAGGACAAGAAAGGTTACTCTCTCCCCAACCACCATCAGGTTTTTGAGAATGAAGAAGAAAATCAACTGCTAGACGAATAGCTTCATAGTTTTCAAAAGTGTAGCCAACTGCTGCTAAACCTCTTATGTCGAGCCATGTTCCATATATGAAGCATATTCCCCAATTCCCATACCTGTTTTCAATTTCATTATTAATTTTTATATCACACCTGTGCTACATATATAAAACCATTAATAAGTACCATGAACCATCAGGTTTTTGCATGTCTTTAATGAATTGTACAGCTTTTACTATGAAATTATCAATTTCTTTCTTCCGGTGCCCAAGATATAACTTGCTAAATAGACTTAATGCTTGAATCGATGATGAAGTGCATTCCACATACCTGATGATTCCAAAATATTTATGACATTTTAATTCAAATTTATAATAATTTATTCTATCACATAAAAATTTTTCAAAGACAATTTTATTCATAAAAAGTTGTGGTTGAATTTTAAACAAGATAAATTCAACTTCAGAAGGAAAATGGTCTAAGAGTTCAGCTTACTCATGCTCAATCACAATATCTTCCATGAATTCCACAGGATTCAGCCAGTATTTTTTCAAAAACAACGAACGAAAATTTCAAAATTAGACACAAATTTTCATAAGGAGAGGAAAAATTGAAGATTTCTGATTTTAAACTTTTCTTTTTCTTTCAATTGGGTACGTATCTCCAAAAGTGAATTTGCTCCTGTAGGTTCCCAAGCTGACTCCCCACCATTTTCACTCTGCAATAATAATTAATTAATGAACAACATATTAACAATATATAAATTACTATAATATATCCTATTATAGCACATCCATCACCCACCTTTTTAAACTGGCTAATTTTGTTGACTGCATATATGCAATAAGCGTTTGGAATGAAACTAGAGTTAAGGTTAGCTCTAGCACTCCAATTAATACCAACAAAACTAAAAATCAGCGTATTGTTGGTCACCAAATGTAACGCCACTAAAAAAAAGAAATAAAGAAAAAAAAGGACTAAAATCATATTATCTATACTTTTTGTATGCAATTAGTCATGTACACACAAATATTTTATGTATATTAAGACATAAGCATCCCAAGTTGAACAAATAACTGCTCTTAGCAACACAAAATAAAGCTCTACCTTCCAATGACCTTTAAGCATTTTGTCTTCCAAACTCATTTTTGTATACTTTAAAAGCTACCAAAAGGAAAATCACTAACAGGAATTTTCCTTTAAAACCATAACACAACCAACACGTTTGAATCTAAGTGGAAAAAATAAAGAAAGAAATAAGTAAGATCAAAATACATAGTGAAGATACATTTAGTTACAAAATACAATTTTTTTTAAAATAAAATCAGAGGTTAGTTAAATCATCTACTCTAATAGTAGATTGTGGCACATAATATGCAATTCTAGGCCCGGACTCTTTGACACCGGCAGTAAACCAAATCC
The DNA here is from genome assembly GCA_037975025.1 of Excoecaria agallocha. Taxonomy (NCBI): domain Eukaryota; kingdom Viridiplantae; phylum Streptophyta; class Magnoliopsida; order Malpighiales; family Euphorbiaceae; genus Excoecaria; species Excoecaria agallocha. Next base: position 19,958 of record JBBPFJ010000032.1, on the reverse strand, counting down.
TATCTTATTTCTAGCCTTCAATTGCAACACTTGTAACTTTAACCCACACTATGATTCTTTCTTTTAATTAAAACACGCCCAAAAGCCACCATAAGCCGAAGAAAAAACTTTTAGCAAACCAGAACAGTAGCCAACCCAAAGAACACTGACAACAGACCTTCCAAAAACCAGTAGCCAAAAGCAACGGACAATAAAGCCAAACTCAAACAAAATAAAAGCACCAGGCAACAACAGAAAACCAGAGCCAGACTACTAAGAAACTATCAAATATATATAAATATATATATATATATATATATATATATATATATATATATATATATATATATATATATATATATATATATATATATATATATATATATATATATATATATAGAGAGAGAGAGAGAGAGAGAGAGAGAGAGAGAGAGAGAGAGAGAGGGGGGGGGGGGAAGAAAAAGCACCTGAAACCAGAGAAGAGGATGGTAGCAAAAAGCGTTCCAAAAAAAGAAAGCACCGAAAACCTAAGACTCAACCACCACCACAAAAAAGATTTAGATTAACAGCAAATCAAACGATTCAAATCGAAAAACTTCAGGAACCGAATGTAGAGAAGGAAATTAAATACATACCTTAAGTCGCAAAGACTCCCAAATGCGAGTGGAGCTTAACACAAATTGATGGCCAGTGAACTGCTACTTTGAAGATCAGAGGGAGAGGGCAAGGACGCGATGGAGAGAAAATAGGGTCTAGTAACTACCAGAGCTTAGCATCATTAGCAATCTTCTTTTCAGCCTTGGATGTTTTTCCAGTCATTTTGATATTTTTTTTTTATCACAGAAACGAGAAACACTAACCAGAAATTAAGTAAGCTACAACAAAATTAGAGGGCCAAGATGAAGTTACAGCTTGGTCAAGGCGGACAGTGCGTCGTTGCCATCTCTTTAACCCCCGGCTATGCTAATTAAGTAGTATAGGAGAGATAAAAGTTTTGAGGCTGTGACATTAGGGTTTCAGTTAGATTATATATGTTGCTGACCTATATCCAATGACGGGTATTTGATTTCAAACCGAGATCTGATCTCATGGCTGTGAATTATTGGGTTCTTGGGTCTGATTAGTTATCTTGGGTTTCTTCTATTAGATTTAAAAGATGGGCTAAATTAAAAGGACAAAAAAAGAATGGGCTCGAGTTATATTAAAGTTGGGGGATTTTTATAAAAATATACAAGGAAAAAAAAAAAACTTAAATCTCTTTTCATCTTCTTTTTTTTATATCCAATAAATATTCATCTCTTTTCATCTTCTTTTTTTTATCCAATAAATATCTCACTCCAAGCTTCTAGAATCTAAAGGTCTTCCAAAATTATTATTATTATTATTATTATCCAATAAGAAACTTAAATCTTATTATTATTATTATTATTATTTGTTTTAAATTTGTTGTCATTAGTTCTTAAATTTTTGCTTTAAATTCAAATTATCACTTTAAAATTTTGAAATTATGCAAACAAATCAATCCTAAAACCAGTATCAAAATACTATACACCCGTATTAAAAGTGCTCTCGAACAATTTCAAATTTTTGGGAAATTAAAATTAAGTTTGAATAAAAATAATTTAATTATAGAACTAGACATTTCAATTATTAAAAACTGAAGTTAATTCAATTAATTAATTTTTATTCAATTAAAAAATAAATTAAGCTTAAAATCATATACGCATTAAATTGAAATGATGGAGAGACGTGAGGGGAGAGAAAATATTATTTTCATATGTAGGGTAAATTTCTGAAATTACTAAAATGCCCCTACCAAATTTCATCATTTTATCATTGTATTCAAGGATAATTTTGTAAATATATATAACTAAAATTTTTTACTAATTTAAAATTTGCTCAAAAATTTAACAAAATAAAAATAAATTATAAATTTTTCAAAATCATTTGAAATGAAATAATAAATTTTATATTATTATTATTATATAAATATTTATATTTATTATTTTTCATAATATGACTATATGATAATTATAACAATTACTTTATTATTATTATTAAAAATGTAATTTTTTTAAATAAATAAGTTTATATTTGGGGATAATTAATAAAGAAATTAAGAGAATTCCTAATAATTTAATATTTGATTTAAATTTTATAAAATAAAAATTAATTACAAATTTTATTAAAATTATTTTAAATAAAATAATAAATTTTATATTACTATTTTATAAATTTTTATTCATCTTGAACACGCAAATATATAATAATTGTAACAATTAGTTTATTATTATTATTAAAAATGTAAATTTTCTAAATAAATAACTTTAGATTTTTATATAATTGATAAAAAAATTATTATCAACTTATAAAATAATTTATAATTTTCTGTTACAAAATAAAATATTCATTTTATATGGTCTATATTAAAATTACTTGAAACCATACATAAATCATGTGAGTTAAATTTAAAAAAATTATTTTTAATTTATATGCGACAGATTAGCGACTAAATAATTCCGTCGCTAATTGTATTACTGTAACAAATTACTATTAGCGACAGAAAACTTTTCATCGCTAAATCGTCGCAAGAAAGGTACTATATTTTCCCTCCAAAATTAGTGACTAAAATTTTCGTCGCTAAACTTTCTAGAACTAATTGCATGAATAAAAAATAATAAAATTTAGCGACGGAAATACTCGTCGCTAATTCCGTCGCAAAACATGGCACGTATACTTTCCACCAATAATTTGCGACTGTTTTTTTTATTTCATCGCAAAAGAATAGAAAATATCCTCCCCATGATGGAATTGTAAAACATTCGCGAATTCGTCACAAAATTTACGACGAAAAATAGGCCGTAGCTAATTGGCAGTTTTTTTGTAGTGTGAGAACTTTCATGTCTCGGTCACTTTTTTTCGTTTGTATTTCTTTTCAAATTGTAATATGTAATTAGATTACTTAGATTAAAATTAGAGATAGAAATAGAGACCACTATCAAGGAGCAAGATGGGCCGGATAAAGATCTAACAAGTTTGAAGATAATGTAATTATTTTTACTTGTTTGAATCATGCATATTACCTAGGTTTGACCTTTTGATTTTCCTTTTGGCTCGGGAAAATCAATGTAGTAATGTCCATAACTATACCATATTTGTATGCTTATATTTATGAGATAGATATAGGAAGCATACCAATGTATGCCAACCATGTATAATGAGACTTAATTAACTAAAATCCCTCAAACTAATACTAAGGTATATAAGCCTTCCATTAATTTGAGGAGAACCAGAGTTCTTTATAGTGTGGGTTGTTGACCACAGTCAAGCTCACATTATATCAAATATGTTTGAATCTAATTAAATGGGTCATCTTAGCTAGCCCATTAGCTTGTTGACCACAGTCAAGGCTAATGGTTCTAGAGGCAAGATTGAGGAATGCATATATGATATGCATGTATCAAGAGTTGATAACCTCATGATCCAATAGTTGTGTAGAGACACAATTGGTATAGAGATACCTACCTTTCAAGGGTATGGAGTTTGATTTGTTGACCATAGTTAAGGTCAAATTTCGTATCAAAGATTGGATATTGGCCCACTAAGAATACCATCGGATTTTTTCAGATTAAATAGTGAGGGCTATTGATTCACAATAAAATAGTGGGAGTAAATGAATTAATTAAAGACCTAATTAATGCATACATATATATGAACATACTCTCATATGTCTTCTTTTTTACATCTAGGTCATCATCATAAGCACATCAAACATTAATATACGATCAATCTTGGATAACAAGCTAGTTGGCAGCAACTATTCTGACTGGATCAGGCAAGTGAGAATTGTTCTGAGAGCTAAAAAGATCCATTATGTCTTGGATAAAGATCCACCACTACTTCCATCAGATGATATCATTGATGAGAACAAGGGCACTTATCGAAAATACATGGAGGATAGTGAAACAGCAGCATGTCTGATGCTAGGTGCTATGTCCTTAAAGCTTCAGAAGCAACATGAGATGATGGATGCTAAAACCATCATTTTGCATCTAAAGGAGCTTTATTCTTCTCAGGCTAGAACTGAACAATATGAGATTACTCGAGCTCTATTTAGCTACAAAATGGTGGAAGGAACTTTAGCTGCTACTCATGCATTGAAGTATCTATACATAGATTTAATCTTGTACTTGTTGGCACTAAGTTTTGCACCTTTCGTGCTTAACTTCAACATGAACAAGATCTAAGTTACCATTCCTAAGTTAATCAACATGCTCAAAACAACTGATGGATCCTTCAAGAAGGATCCAAAAAGTGTCATGGTTGTCACTTCTGCTAAAGGCAAGAAGTAGAAGAAGAAGAAGAAGAAGAAGAAGAAGAAGATAACCAAGGCACAGCCAAAAAATGGTGGGATCTCCAAGAAGAAGGTTGCCAAGAAAGAGAATTCCAAATGAACTTACTTCCATTGTAGAAAGGATGGTCATTGGAAGCGTAACTATAAGGCCTATCTAGATTCTCTTAAGGAGAAGAAGCAAGTTGATGCTTCTACTTCAGGTATTCATATGATTGAAATTAATACTTATTTTATTGCTTCAAAATAATCTTGGGTATTAGATACCGGATGTGGATCTCATTTATTTAATGATCTATAGGGGCTTAAAAGCATTAGAAGAGTTGGAAAGGCAGAAATATGTCTACAATCAGCTCCTGGGCAAAACATCTCTACAACGGTTGTGGGGACTTACCATTTGCCTCTTCCAAGTGGATTAATATTGGAATTAAATAATTTTTATTATGTTCCAGCTTTATCCAAAAGTATTATTTCTTTCAGTTGTTTATTGAACGATTATGACATTTCTTTAAAGGACAAATGTTGTTTCATTTTAAGAACAATGTGTTTTATGCAAAAGCTATCATTGAGAATGGTATATTTGTTCTTGATTTAATTAAAGAAGTGCATAATGTGGATACCAAGAGAATGAAACAAGATAATCTAAATACCTCATATTTATGGTATTGTCGTTTAGGTTATATAAATGAGAAACGCATGACCAAATTACACAAGTCAGGTGATTTAGGCTCATTTGATTATTAATCATTTGATACATGTGAATCTTCTTTACTAGGAAAAATGACAAAAGCTCCCTTTATTCGTAAAGGAGAACGAGCTAAAATGGTTTTGGACTTAATACATTCAGATGTATGTGGTCCAATGACTACACATGCTAGAGGAGGTTACTCCTACTTCATTACTTTCATAGATGATTATTCCAGGTTTGGATATATCTATCTAATGAAATATAAATTAAAATCATTTGAAAAGTTTCAAAGAATTCAGGAATGAAGTAGAGAAGCAACTTGGCAAGAGTATTAAAACACTCAGATCAGATCGAGGTGGAGAATACTTAAGCCAAGAATTTCAAGATTATCTTAAAGATAATGGGATTTTATCTGAATGGACTCCACCATATACACCACAACACAATGGTCTATCTAAGAGGAGAAATCGAACACTATTAGATATGGTTTGATCCATGATGAGCCGAGCAGACTTGCCTAAGTCCTTTTGGGGATATGCACTAGAAATTATTGTTTATGTGTTAAATAGAGTTCTTAGTAAATCGGTTGATGTTACTCCATATGAGATATGGAATAACAAGAAACCCACACTTTCTCATATGAAAGTATGGGGTTGTCCTGCTTATGTGAAGAGGACAATGTCAGACAAACTAGATGTTAAATCTGACAAATGTTTATTTGTGGGATTTCCAAAAGAAATGTTTGGATATTATTTCTATAATCCCTTAGAACAAAAAGTGTTTGTTTCAAGGCATGCTATCTTCTTAGAAAGAGAATTTCTCCTACGAAAAGACAGTGGGAGTAAAATTGAACTTGGTGAAGTTCAAGACCAACAAATAGAAGCAGATCAACCGATTGAACCCGAGACTGAATTTCATAATGATGAGATTATAGTTGAACCTGATTATACATAAAATCCTAGAAGATCTACTAGGATACATTCTATCCATATGAGATATGGATTTCACATTGATTCAGATAGAGGCATAACTGTAGTAGAGGATAATGAACCTACAAGCTATCAAGAAGTTTTGAATAGTTTAGAACGTGATTTATGGCTTAAGGCTATGTAGTCTAAAATGAACTCCATGTATGAGAATAAAGTATGGAATTTAACTCAACCACCTGAAGGGATAAAACCCATAAAGTGTAAATGGGTCTTCAAAAAGAAGACCGACATGGAAGGTAATATAGTTACCTATAAAGCTCGCTTAGTAGCAAAAGGCTATCGTCAAAAAGAAGGTATTGACTATGATGAAACCTTTTCTCCTGTAGCGATGCTTAAGTCTATAAAAATACTTTTAGCCATTGCAGCTCATTATGATTATAAGATTTGGCAAATGGATGTGAAGACAACTTTCATAAATGAAAATCTGACTGAGGATGTGTATATGACATAACCAGAAGGGTTCACATCAGGAAATGGCGAAAAGGTATGTAAGCTTCAAAGATCCATTTATAGATTGAAGCAAGCCTCTAGGTGCTGGAACATACGATTCAATGAGACAATCAAAGAGTTTGGTTTCTCACAGAATGAAGATGAACCTTATGTGTATAAAAGGGTCAGTGGGAGTGCAATTGTCTTCCTAGTTCTATATGTGGATGACATATTATTCATAGGAAATGACATTTCTCTTCTCCAATCTATTAGAATATGGTTATCCAAGTAATTCTCCATGAAAGACCTTGGAGAAGCATTCTATATTCTGGGAATAAGGATCTATAGAGACAAATCCAATAGGTTGCTAGGTCTTTCTCAAAGTACATATATAGATAAAGTATTGAAGAGGTTTAATATGGATCTCTCTAAGAAAGGGTTTATACCCATGGTGCATGGGAAACACCTTTCTAAGTCTATGTGTCCGCAGACACTAGAGGATAAAGAGAGCATGAATAGAATACCATATGCATCTGTAATTGGTTCTATCATGTATGCTATGTTATATACACGTCTAGATGTAACATTTATTTTAAATGTCACAAGAAGATTCCAATCCAATTTTGGAGAGGAACATTGGATAGCTGTCAAGAATATCCTTAAGTACTTGAGAAGGACTAAGGATATATTCTTGGTATATGGGGAGGGTAGTTTGGAAGTAAATGGGTATACAGATGCCAGCTTCCAATCTGACAAAAATGATTGTAAATCACAGTTTAGTTTTGTGTTCATAATAGAAGGAGGGGCAGTTAGTTAGAAGAGTTCCAAACAAGAAACAACTGCTAATTCCACAGCAGAATCTGAGTACATTGCTACTTCAGAAGCAACCAAAGAAGCAGTATGGATCAAAAAGTTCATATTTGAACTAAGAGGGGTGCCTAGCATTGTTGATCCGATTCCTTTATATTGTGACAACAATGGAGCCATTACGCAAGCAAAGGAACCACGGTCTCATCAGCGATCCAAGCATGTTCTTAGACGCTACCATCTCATAAGGGAAATGGTAGCTAGAAATGATGTGAAAATAGAAAGAGTCCCCACAGATGATAATGTGGCGGATCCCCTCACTAAAGCACTTTTCCAAATTAACCACGATCACCATATAAATAGCATGGGCCTAAAACATATGAGTGATTGGCTCTAGTGCAAGTGGGAGATTGTTAGATAGTATGCCCTAGAGCCCATGTAATAGGGATGTATTTCATATGTATGAACTCATATTCTTAATAAAAGGCATCATTCATTTATTAATGCCATGTTTAAATACATGAGTTTGTAAATCTTAAATTAATAAATGAAGTTCTAGATATTATAAACACAGTGCAAAGGCAATTATGAAAGTGTTCATGATATGAGATGTCTATTGCATGCAAATGTGTTAATATCTAAATATCCCTAGTCATAGAATTAACAAGATAGGATATTGTTAATTCGGATAGGCTAGCACATGTTATGCTTCTTGAATGGTTCAAGCAGTGGTTCTCATAACTGTAATTATGAAAGATAATCAAAGCTAACATGTGGATGCTTGTTAGAAGAATAAGTTCATTCGAGACCTGTAAAGAGAATCCTCATATGGATATTAAATATATGTCAGCGAGGAATCTCTTCATAGCAGTTGTGCAAGTATCCTTAGAATTGAAATCACCAAAGTTATCTTAAGTAGCAAGTGGTATACTTTGACTCCATAACTGATTACTTCCAACTGGGGGTGAACATAGTTAGAAGGTTGGGTATATCATAACCTACTTGAAGATAGTTGAGTGATTAATAAAGGATTAACCATCCCAGATTTATTAAGGGAAGTTATCTCGCATGATTCTATAATTGCCTTGTTCAGAGAATCTCTGGCTAGAGTAATATGCCAAGATGGATAGGGATCCATGAAGGGCATTTTGGGAATAATGGTTAAATTAATAGAACATACATAATTAGATTTATATGAGAGTTGATAGAAATACATACTCAGAATCTAATTGAGATAAGAGTGGTGAAAAGAGTAATTGCATGATAACTGTTTCTATGGAAGGGTATAGTCAAATCACTTGACTTTCCTGACATTTGGGTAGTCATGATGCCTAGCTAGGGGCCAATCATGACTTGTATAATAATGTATCATAAATATCAATAGGGATTGATAAAATGATTTAAAAAATTTTAAATCATGTGAGTTTTGAATAGAACTCACAATTACATATTATACTGCCAATATGGATAGGAACCAAATAGGTCACACTCATATAGAGAAAAGGATAAAATGGTAAATAACAAGGATAATAATATTTGATATTATTAAGGGAATATAGAAGTAAATAAGAGAATAATTAATTAAAGAGTTTAATTAATTATGATCAAGTAAAATTGTTCGTAAAATTTTTTAGAAATGTTCTGTAAAATGGACCTAATTGAAATAATGTATTTCATAATTAATTATTATTTGAATATAAGTATTATAGGGCTGATATAATAATTAATAGATCCATTGGAGAAATTAAAAGGGGCCTAAAGAATTGAGGTTGGTGCAGAAACCCTCCAGTAGAAGGGTTTCATGCCACCTTCTGATAGAAGGCCTTAGAGGCCTAATTCTTGGACCAAAATAAATTAAATATATTTTATAAGTGTTGTGGAGCCTACATATTTAATTTGGATGGATTTGGAATTCATTTGGGTGATTAAATCCAAGTATATGCACAAAGGGCATAATTTGTAGGTTTTATGCATAGTCTTTTGTGAAAGGACTTAAATTGGATTTAATTGAGCCTAAATAAATTATTAATAATTCCAGAAGCCAAATTAATATTTCTCCGGCAATCTTAAAGAGCCCAATCCTATTATAAAGTTGGATTTTTAACCTAACTATGAATATCCAAGTGATGGAATTTTAAGGTTAAGTGAACAATTAAGAGAAAAAGATTTTCTCTCATTCTCAAAACCTAGCCGCCACTTCCTCCTTGCTAGCATCAAGGGATTTCAGCCAGCCTTGTATTCCTCCATTGTTGGTTCATTCAATCCTTCTCTAGTGTGGATTACTAATTGGAGGTATTCTATTTTGGACACTGTGGTTTGCGACAACTCGATGAGAAGAAAACTCAACTGTTCAACAAAAATCAAAGGTGATTTTTCTTATTCTCATTAATATGTATATTGTAAATTCATGGCAAAATCAGATCTATTAATTAAAAAATTTTAAATTTCGCTTATGTATGAGATGCATGTAACTGATAATTCCCAACAGGCTCTGCTGTCTTGCGCGGGGGCTGCAGGCCAAGTTTCGATACTTAATGCTACAGAAACCACCATCCCACCAATTATGGCCATAAGCCTTTCTTCAAAATTCTGAAACCTCCTATCTAATCTCTAGTCTAAATCATATGCACTGTTGAAGGCCCAGTAGGGGTAACATTCAGCCTTTCCATCAGAAACAAAAACCTCAATGTTGTGTCATTAGTCACTCTCCCAATCTCGTTCACACCTTTCAATCTTATTCAATTGATTATCCACTATTTTTTATCTTGTTTCTTGACTGCTTCTTGACCACTGACTTAAACCCAACTCAAAATTAACCTATGAACCTAACTCCAAACCTGAACTTGATCTCAATAGCCTAGATATAGATCTTTGAACCAGGCAACTGTCTAACCCTCTAGACCACCTAGATGTGTCTATGATGGTTGTAAGAATTAAATGTTATGAGTGATGGATGAAGAATGATGCACAAGCATGGTATATATATGATGTATAGATGTATTATATGTTTTTGTTAGGCATCAATCACAACCACATACAAGCATAATAATAGCTTTCCAACCTTATTACTCCCATATAAGAGGTCATGCGATCTCTTTCCTAAGTGGGCTTAGCTCATAGGTCAACAGGGTATCCAATGGACACGCATGGCACATGGCAAAAAATCAGCAACATGACCTCTCTAATTGAAACCATAGGTGTATGAGTTTTGACCCTTGTGTATTTTGACTAACTCATGCAGACCGAGGTTGGCCCGCTAGGGCAATTACAGCCTTTGACTGGTATCCTCCTAATCTATTTGAGTTTGGTCAATACATCAGGGTAGACATAACAAGTAAAGATTATTATGGTTATATAACCTAGGGAAAGTAACTATTTCCATTACATGGGCTTGAGTTAATGGTGATAAAATTTTAGGGCTACCAAGTATAGTCCCTGCCAATAGGTCTAGCTCATCACTAGCATAAAAATTGATGGGTCACCATTTTATATACTATTTGGTATGAGACTTGGGCTGGTGGGTCTTCTTGATACCTTACTACATTAAGTGAACGTAGGGTATGCTTCAGGATAGCACTAGAGCTAAAAAGGGACTCCTAACTTAATTCTAAGGCTCTAAGATAAATGAAAGAAATGCAGTTTAGAAAAGAGACGGGACTAATTAATAAAACCCAATTATAAAGAACTTAACCAAGATGCTTTTAGGAGCAAGGTCTTTTTAGTTCCCCAACGGAGTTGCAATTGTGACATAGGTCGAAGCCATCTTTTAATTTCGGGTTCATTTTTGGAGGCCTGCATTTAGGGTTCGGGATCGAAGGATGCTCAATTTAACTCATAAATTAGCTGCTTTACAATAAAAATGAGTTAAGCCCAAATTATTATTGGTATTCAATCCATGAAGGCATCTACTAAATGGCCCAAAAGAGGTAGTTGTCACGGAGTTGCCACCCAACAGAATGTCGACAAATGAATCTCGACCTTTTGATGCCCAAATCAAGATTGGTGTTCAAGACATCACTCTTATTAGGCATCTTGGTTAGACGTTGTTTTATAATTGAGTTATATTTAATCCCCTCTCATCTCTCATATAATGCAGAAGCATAAAAATTAAATAAATATCCCAAGCAAACATGGAAAGTGAGAAATAAATAAATCAACTACTTAATTTATTACAAAAGCAAATCGTCAGACAAACAAGAATAGAGTAATATACATACATGAATCTGGACATTTATTTGAATTAGGAATATTAGTTCCCTTATGCATATTTTACCAAAAATCCTTATTTTATTAAATTGTGTGAGTTTGGGCTAAAAAAACTAGACATTGATCCATATTTAAGGATAAAACCTAGATTATTAGCTTGAAACCATTTTGAATGTCTTTTTATTTTTAACGTGCATAAAAAACCCTTTTTTACTAGTTATTACATTCCCGAAAAAATACATCCAAAAATACCAAATAAATAAATGAATACAAAATAAATAATAACAAAATGAAAATAAGATAATAAATAAATAAATCGATAAAATGATAAAAAAATGGTTAAACGAGGTAACCGAATGGGTTGAGGGTGGTCATCCAATCGGAACACGATTTCCAATGCAAAAAAAAAACCCCATATAATCCTTAAAAGGCAAAATTATACATATATTCACAAAAAATAATACAAAAGGCAAATAAATTAGTATATTACAAATATAACAATGTTAATCATTTAATTAATTGCATAATACAGAACAAAATTACATACAAAATTTGAGGGATATAGGATAATGCATAAATATCATAGAAATCAAATAAATGACATAAAATACATGAAATATATAATAAAAAATGCTTAAGAATTAGTCACGAATGCCCTGAACAGGCGAGGGATGCCTACAGCCACGTGGGGGATGGGATGAGAAAAAACCCTGGAATGTCCTATTTGTAGCTTTGATAGACGGGCATCTGTCGAGTTTTTTTCCCGTCCGTCACTCGCTGGACAAAGCAAATGCAGGAAAGTGACGCCAAACACATGCAAAAATCATACAATACCACATTTAATCTAAACCATACAATTATTAGGTACTAAATCATGCCAAGACGGTATTATAATATTAAATCATGCATAAAACAAACTAAAATCACTAATTTATAGAATTACAGAATAAAATAAAAGCTTAAAATATTACAACAGTAGAGCAATCTCTTATCTAATCATGCCACTAATATGCATACCAATCTAGATTTATATCTCATTACTCTCTAAGCAAGCAAATCAAACAAACACAACATTTAAACATGTTTATTTCAACAAATGATCACATAATTATGTATGGCAATTTTAGAGAGAGAAAGTAGAAAATAACCCTAGAATATTACCCTTAGGAGATATTCTGATTCTAAAATTCTTGTAGTCCAAATCTCTACTCCGATTTATGTTTCTTATTTTTCAGAAAATCAATTAATTTTGTGTGTTTTTAGATCAAAGGATTATTAAAACAAAATAGCCTCTTAGAGAGAGAGAAATTTATTTTCTTCTTCTTTAAAGTTTTTCTCTATATTCAAAATTGATTCCACCTCCTGGAAACCCTAGAATTTTTACTTTTTATACCTAGGCTAAAGTTGGAGTTGGATCCAACTCTATCTCTCACAATCTGGAGATATCTCCCCCTGAAATTTGGATATCTTTCCTTTAGGAATTATCTTCTTATTTTTGAATTCCCAGAAATGTGAGAATTCTAGAAAAATACTATAAATGGGCATCCCTTATTAAGAGGCGGCTGTCCCTCAGTCCAAAATTCTAAAATTACCAAAATACCTCTGATTTGACCTGGACAGGAGAGAAAAGGCCAGGGGTGACCATCCCTCATGTGACAGACGACCGTATGTTACCTCTAAAGGCCAAAATTAGCATTTTTCATACACTTTTGTTAAAACACTTAAAAATCATAAAAATCTTTGAAAAATGTGAGAAATTGACAATCGAAGCTTCGAGATTAGAACCTGCTATCAGTAATATACTACGGTGTCTATACATATGTATTGTATTATGTATTTTACAATTTAAGTGGATGAGAAATATATTCTAATCTTCTAAAGAACTTAAAATTGGAAAATTATATAGGAAAACATTAATATTCAAAAGGCATAATATTATTTAGGCAATTTAATATTGTTTAGGTTTATCTGAAATGTCATTGTGACTATATAAAAACTATTATAAATACTTTCTCACATTTTTTTATTTGAAGTCAATATTGGATTGATGTTTAAAAAGGTTGACAACTCTAGAAAAAAGTTGTCAATTCATATGTCACTATTATGAAGTGCAATTTAATGGCTTGAATTAGTATGATATTGATTAATCATAATTTTAATCTGATTATTTTACTCATATATTCTATTAAGGGCATAACATAGCTTAATAGTTGTTGCATGTGGCCTATATTTTGATTTATTCTTTAGGACTTATAAACCACATTATCACGTGTCTTGTCTTAAATTAATAAATTGATGTTAATGATACCACCTTTACTTCTTTAAATAATTGACCATACTTTCATCATTGTCTTCATTTGAATCAAAAGGATAACAAAATTCATCATTTAACACCTAATACCTCCTTATTATTTGAAATATTTTTTATATTTGTGACATTTCATCTTTCGTACAAATGTTACTAATGTCAATGTTAACAATCACGAAAAAACAAATAGAACTATATAGAGTCTCAAATTTATATGAAAATTTTTAATTCAAACAAATATTAAAAGGATACAATATCATGACGTAGTACAAGTAGTTAGCAGTACATGATTCATGGAGATTAAGTATAATTTGATGTTTCGATCAAGTTTAGGTATGTCTTTTTGTTATACCCCTTATAGTGATAAAATGTTTATCAATTAAGCCTACTGCACTGTCTATTGTGCGTTTCATTTCAATATCTAAATGTTCGCAATTGACACTTTTTCTTTATAAGCTCTGAGTTAGGAACTAAAGTTGGTCCAACATATGGAGGCCAATAATCAATGTGTGCAAATGATTGAAAAAATGACTTGTAATAGGTCAAAGCCTCTGAGAGTTTACAGCATTTGTCAACATATGTCCATATGTCAATTGGACATGTATACAGGTAACTATAACGTGTGCACATGGCATTTTCATATCTTGAAACTTCCCAAATTTGTAGTGATGGCTATCCAAACTAATAATTTTGCATGTTATTTCTTTTTTGCTTGCTTTTTTGATGTTTTCTTAATGGTGAAAATTATTATATAATAATCGAAACTTTTAACTCTGTGGCCACAAGTTTTTTTAGCATGCTTTGCCATCTTGTCCATACAATTTTAAGTGTATGTATTTCTAGCTGCTATCTGAGCTTGGTACATGCACCTTCTATCATCAAAAAATTTAGCAAACCTTATAAATACATGCTCAACTGCATAATAGACTAGTATCATCCTAACACCTTTTAAAGCATTATTTACACTATTTGTAATGTTGGTTATAACATACCTACATTTATTACCATTATTGGAGACAGAGTATGCTTCTCTAAAGGGTATTGCATGGCCCAATTGTATAGGTCCACATCAAGTTCCTTGATCCCATAAATTCGTTTTGTAAACTTATGAGTTTGGAATTTATTACCTATCAATAAAGGTGTAGGGTTATTAATAAATCTTTAAACATTCAATATATGGACCAGTACAAAAATCAAATAAAATGATGGTTGGAAACATACCAACCTTATATAAGATGTCCTTGATTTTAGAATTTCTATGCATCATACTATACTTGCTGACAAAGTGCTAGAGACAATAATGATGGTAAGATAATGGCTCATTACAACCACTAGTATCATTTTGAAATAATGTCATTATACTCACGTACTAGTCAAAAATAACAAATATATTTGATTGCTTAGTGATATACCACCTAATATATGTTATAAACCAACCCTAACTAGACTTATTCTCACTTTCAACAACAACAAATGTTACCAACTATAAAAAAATTATTACCATAAATAGGACTAGCAATCAGTAGAGTTTAATGGAACTTTTCTGTCATAAACGTTCCATCAATAAGCAATACTAGCTTGTAATGAGGTAGTTCGTCTTACATGGCCTGAATATCCAAAAAAGCCTTTTGAATTGTTTGTAATATGGTTGTAGACTATCTTCAACAATAAAGTTATAGACCGTTCTGGGATCGTATATCTCAATAAATTTCAAGTATCCTGGAAACTTTGCATAAGAAGCCTCATAGCTGTCAAATATTTTCTCTAATGTCTTAGTCTTTGCAAACCAAGTCTTATTGTATGTTACATCATAATTGAAATGATTCTCGATGTTTCCCATTATAACGCTAACTTTGAGATTAGAAGCAACACTAGCCATCTCCAATATGAAATCATAAATTATTTGGAAATCCAATTGTCTATAGTGTTGGAATACTAGTAATATAATACAGTTATGGATACACACTGATAATCCAATAAGGTCTTTTCTTTCATAGCTCCTAGTCTCTACAAATAACCTATATCGGTATGTGTGCAACACACAACCTAATACAAGGGCCTCAACTCAACAATTTTTGTAGCAAACATTATTCTAAATAGAAATTTTCTTTATACACAACTTCAATTAATCCTTGGAAGTGAAGGCCAAGTTTTTACATAACATAAAAAACCATCAAATCTTAGTATATATAAAGTATTATACATGTAAATCTCAATTTCGGCAAAATTAACATATGTCTAGTGTACACATTAGAGGTGAAATGTTAAATATTGGTTTATCCCCCAGGTTGATCTTGAATCTCATGTATGTTTAGATTATGAAGGACTTTTGTCACATGGATAAAACTATTTGGAATAAAAAGATCATCTCTTCTAATAATGGTTTCTAAGTCAACGTCATTCAAATCTTTTTCTTAATCATTCTCATCTAGATCACAATTTGGAGAAATATATTCATTATTTACAATATTATCTTCATCTATTAATGTATTATCACATGCAATATCTCTCCCTTCAAAAGTAGAGTATAAGGCAAAATTCATTTGATTTTGACCCCTAAACTCTCGAATAGGACTTGCATCTATTATTTTCAAATCACCACCACCTTCACATTGTGTTGAACCCTCTAACAGTGTATCGAAATTGGACATAGTTACTCTTGCATTATACAAATTGTCACCAAATAGATTTCTTTTGTCCATAGTTGGTAAAGACTCCCTATCTCCAAAATTGGTCATCTAATTAATATTATTCATTGCATTTTGTCTATCTCTAATTAAATTTTTTTCAGTATCAACAATTAACTCCACAAATATGTTTCCGAAAAATTTATCAAAATTTTCATAAATTTGAATAATGTCATTGTCATCAATTATCCATAGGTATATAGAAAATTGACCTCTGATTATTACAAGACACTTATATATCACTGTAGACACTAGGTATTGAGGAGGTTTTTATCAGGGTTATCTAATGAGAAAGACTACTCTTTGAAAGATAGCGAATCGAGGATTCTTTTTTCGTACTGTAAAAACCCTTTAAAAATGTTTTGCAGTGTTATGTGCTTAGTTCGGGCACTCGAGGGAAGCAAGGGGCTGAATAATGAGGAATACTCCTAATTACGGGCTTAAAAGTTATTTTTAATGATTTTTTTTGCCTTGCACACCCGTACAAAGGGTTGCACACCTATGTAATCAGGGAATATTTATATTATTTAGTCAATTGGCAACTTGACTTCCATTTTTGGGTTGCACACCCATGCAAACCACTTGCATAGTTGTACATGTCAAAGAATCTGCTTTTTCATGCCCAATTTGGGAAGTTAACTATTGCAATTGATTTGCACACCCATGCAAGTGAAAAGTATATCAACTTTTTAAAATCAATTTGACAAGTTAGCTGACTTTTTGAGTTTGCACACCCATGCAACCCTTCCTATATAATGTTTTGGATGAGCACCTTTCAAAAGGTTGGAAAATTTTCTTATCAAAAAAGTTGGATTGAGGTTATTTGTGCAGAAGAAAAAAAGCCGTTAAAGCTTAAAAAGTGTTCCTTTGGAATTTGGTTCCTTTTTTTCAAACCAGTTTTTTTACTATCTCAATATGGAAAAGATCCAAGAATCTGACATCTAATGGTCTAATTGAGTAAGTATACTGAAGGTAATATAAAAAGTATTTTCTACTCGATATAGTTTTATGACATTTTAAAGTTTATGCATTTACCATTTTAAATGCTATAAACTTTATTCTTTGATTTATTGGCTGTATTTTCATTATATATTTGTTTCTATTTAGATCTAGGTTGTGAAACCATTTTAGGGGTATTTTACTATGTGGTAGAAATTAATAGGTTATCGCATTAAAATTCCTTTTAATCTGTTTTAAACATTGGTTTCCTTGAAAAACTTATTTAAAAAATCATTTTTTTTGTATTTGGTGATCCCTTTTTACTCCTTTTTAGATCCACTTGTTGACAAGGACTTTATTTTTTTTAAAAAAAAGGAAGACTAACCCTTTTCGTAGGCAAGTATGGTTGTGCATCACTTCATGCACACCCGTGCATTATGCGATGCAAGGCTAAAAATATGTTTTCTTGCTCCTTTAAACTAAATGAGTTTATCGTACGTTGCCTAATGCTCACCAATGCATTTCTTGACATAAGTTTAAGATCTCTCCCTTTTTCTTTTTGATTGTTTCATTTTCCCTTTTAAATGTATTATTATTATTATTATTATTATTATTATTATTATTATTATTATTATTATTATTATTATTATTATTATTATTATTATAGATAACCTCCTTTATGAGTCTAGCCAGGTAAACATTGCAACTAAGCTCACATTCCTTTTTCTTATTACAAAAAGACATTTTTCGATCGTATGTGGAAAATGCAACAAAAATATTTGTATTAAAAACTAGGGGCTTTTTGTTAATAAAATTGAGCCAAATTCCTATTTCTTGCCCAAGAAACTCACGTATAAAATTAGCTTTTAATAATGTAAAAGATTTTGTATACAATTAAATAAGGGTTAATTACAAATCAAGGCTCAGACTATAGGATACCTTACAATGTTGGACCCCATCTTCAAAATCTTACAATGTCAACTCCTAACTTTAACTCCCATTTCAATTAAGGGACTCTGTCGCTATTCTGTTGTTATTTTATTGCTATTTTGTCGCCATTGAAAGGGGAATGATAGTGATAGAGTCTCTCAATTGAAAAGTGAGTCAAAGTTGGGAGTTGACATCATAAGATTTCAAAGATGGGTTCTAACATTGTAAGGTGCCCTATAGTTGAGGCCTTTTTATTGTAATTAATCCATTAAATAATATGGGACATTTCTTAATAAAACTTGGACTAACAAGTTCTTGTCTTTAACACTCGTAATGAAACATTTCTTTATAATTCACATGTAAGAACCAATGTCCTCACCAAAAAGACCACAATAAATTGCCCGACTTATGGATGCTTGTTTTATCACTTTATTCTATGCTATGATTTACCGCTTTTCTACGTGCATAGGTGCTTCTTCAATTTATTTATTTGCTCTAATATTACATGTAAGAAAAGAGATAACATAATTAATCTGAAAGCCATTATATCACATCTATCAAAGGTATAAATAAGAGTGAAGTTCTGAACTCTCTTTGAATTTTAGCCTCATAAGGTTGGAACACTTTTTCCAAATATTCTATTGGGTGGGGACTCTGTATGTCAACTTTATGAGGCCCAACAGATGCCTTCCGATGGTCAATTGTCAATGATAAGATAGTAACACCTCGAGACGCAGTCTTATGCCTCACGAGGCCTAAAACCTGGTAAACTAGGATGAGTCCCTTGACTATCACAAAGCAATCAATTAGCTCAAGCTAGGAAACCTTAACCTGTCTGAACCCTAAAAGTTCAATCGAGCTACCTAGGGGAAGGTGAGACGATTCGTTACCCAAATATTACTTTGGGGAACGGAGACAAGTCTTGACTTCATTGCTTAATGAGACAAAAGGCAAAAGGGTTTCCTCCATTTCTTAATGGACCATTTGGTTCCAGGGAGGGGTGCACCAAAAGATATCAAAGTGCATGTCACAATCAGCCTATTAACTCTTACATCCAAATCTAAATATAATTTAATTGGTATCTTAAAAACAAGTTCTACAGATGTCAATTTGTTCCTAATTTTTAATCTTTATGATCTCCCTAAGGGGTTTGAAGTATCATACTGAAAATAGGTTATGCTTTAATTTGATTATCCTTCAGTATAAATTATAAACGCTGTAGAAATTGACATTTTTTAATTCCTACATTTTATGTAAATATATCATAATTTATGCACCAATTTACTATTTTCGTCAAAAAGATAACATCGTAAAAATATATAAATTTCAACACTAATTAGTATACACATTTCAAAATTACAATTAAAACTTATATTAATCAGTCCACTAATCCTCTAAACTAAAATTTGGACTCAATCGTGTAAATTATATATATATATATGTGTGTGTGTGTGTGTGTGTGTGTGTGTGTGTGTGTGTGTGTGTGTGTGTGTGTGTGTGTGTGTGTGTGTGTGTGTACATATACATATATGAATTAACTCTTATAATTTATATGAAAGAATAGAAAGCTTAGAATTTATGATAAAAATAAATAATTTAAGAATACAAATTTTAAAAAATAAAATAAACAGAATACCATTATGAT